>ML243406.1:125430-162073 GCA_005239495.1 Nicotiana undulata
CCCCCCCCCCCCCCCCCCCCCTGCAGGCTTGAGAACCCTCTTATTTTCCCCTTTCTTCTTTTCTTGTTTATTTTATGGGAGAGGGTGGGAATATTGGAATAAGGGGAGTGGTATATTTACTGTTTCTTATCTGAGTGAGAAGGACTCTTGTATTAGTGTGCTTCTTCTCCTCTCTAGTCTGTTTTTTAGCTAGAGACAACTGTTTCTTTTTCAACCGTTACAGAAAACATATGCAAAAATGCATCTTTACTTTCACTACCCTTATGCATTCTGCAATACATGAAACTCATTCGTACCTCTTCCTTGTGTAATGGTTGTGTATTTCCATCCTCCAATTTTCTTACCTGGGGATGGTTTGTTTTTCTATATTCATATGCATCTACTGACCTGCGATGTTTCTTCTACTGTACTACAGGATTCTTATGGAGGCTACATGGTCGCATTTGCTGGTCGGAAATATGCTGCTAGGTCTTTGCCTGCTTTTGTTGCTAACAATACATTCACTGTAACAAGCTTTACTCTAGTAAGTGAAACTGTTGTCCTACAAGATCTTGGTGTTGCTTCGGTATCTAACATGAGTACGGTGTTTTTGCTCTGATAGGTACTAGAATTCAAAAAGGGTAGGCTGGAAAACTTGTATTGGAAGAGAGATGGCTGCGCGTCTTGCTCAGGCAACTCTAACTTTGTGTGCCTCAACAATCAAGACTGTGCTATCAGGACTAACAACTGCAAGAATCGAGGTGGCAATGTTGATTGTAGCCTGGGGATACAACTTACATTTTCGGGCACCGATAAGCATGAATCTGTTTTCAATTCATGGTTTGAAGTGAAGAATCTTCGTCAGTACTCTCTTTATGGCCTATATTCCAATCTCAGAAGTTCTCTCACAGATCAATACAGCAAATTCTTCTGATTGTTTTTTAATGTTTGTATGTAGAGTTGTATTTTGTAATTTACTTTGTTTTAAAGTGCCTTTTTATTTAACATCTTGAGTGTTTTCTGAATATTTTGATGGCTTTGTAATTTGTTTGTATCCATGTGGAGATCATATACAACAGTTCTCTTCATATTTTGTCTTAGTATGGTTGAGATGGCCTGTAAACTTCTGTCTTTAGTGTTTGGTTAATTAATTATTTTTTCTTGTGCTCAAAAGATGTTTTTTCTACGTAGTTCAAGAAATGAATCAAACTATTAAACTCAAAATGGAGAAAGCGAGACCATAATTTCCAGATGTGTCTTTTTTTTTTGGAGCAAACAAGGATATTTATATTAATACTACATAGGGTTCAAACTATTACAACCATTGTCCGTGTCACTTAGGACACATTTGTTACCTAGACTTGCTAGAATATTACAAACATCAGTAGTTAAATGTTTCACAAAAACAAAATGTTCATTTTGATCCCTCCTTACTAAAGATTCCACAAAATGCGGAGGTTGCAAATAATACTTTTTCATCCATTCTTGTACATCAGTCTTCTTTACTAGAGTGTGAGCCACTTCATTTCCCTTACCTGAAGACGTGTCTAAGGATCACTTTCTTCTCCTGGTGGATTAACAACCTGCATGCGTTAACAATATCATTATATATTTTATTTCCTTAGTGTATACAATGAATTATCTCGGTACAATCTGTTTCTATTTCAAGTAGAAACAATTTTCATTCTTGAGCAGTTTGCAGTCCTTCAAGTAGAACAAGAAGTTCTGTTTCCAAAGCTCCATTTGTATGAGTGGGTTTTGTAAATCCCACAATCCAACTCCCATTTGTGTTTAATGAAAGTTTTACATGACTATGATTTTATTTAGTACGATATTATCAGTATTTTAGTACATCATCAACAAATTTTCGAAGATAGACCTTTCCCTAACGGCTTGTTTGGATGGTTGTTACATGTCGTATTGTATCGAATTGTTACTTTAAATACAATATTTGTTTTGGTTGTTACTTTAATTTTATTGTATCGTATCGTTAAATCGATTGTTATGCAACGACAAAAAGTGTCACTTTATGAAATGACGAATTTGGTGTGGTGGCATCGTTTTTTGCTTCTTTTTCTCTCATCTGGCCCTTCTTTATTATAAATAATCATATTTTATTCTTTATCCTGTTTTTTTATATAATAATCTACACCGTATCCTTTTTTTTCTTTGTAATGTTGCGAGTTTATTCTTCATATTGTTAGTGTGTGACATCATGAAACGACGGCAAACGATACAATATATCTAATCGTTGTAACAACAATCCAAACAAGATGTAACTCGGTCGTATTTATGTAATATTCCACTAAAAAAAAATTAAGGATATATTTAAAGTTTTAATATTGTTCCTTACGATCAACAATAAATGAATACTGGTAAGAGTTTCACATGTCTTTATGTTTTTACTCATAAACAAGTGAAACTTTTATGTGAAGTGGGTTAGGATTAAATAGTTTTCAATATAGAAATGCAACAAATTTTTTGGGATAGCTAAAAAGAAGAGGATATTAACCAATATTACTATCAGATTAACCATTTTTGACCCAAGTTAATGGCACGAGAAGGTCCGTTAATGAACGGACTCCAAGTTCTTATGGCAGAGCGAGCACGAGGAGATTTATCATCAATATGATGATTGGAATGGAAACCAGAAGCACCACTGGAGTCCTCGTGGTCCAAGATAATCAAAACATCAATAACAGTAACGTAAGCATGAGACTTTTTGATAGTACCGGTGAACCAGACGGCCGCGGCGATAGAATCTGGGACGGAGGACTTGTAGTATCTCTCTAGATCTGGCAAAAGCGAAAGACCCCCTAACATAATTCGAATGGAGGCTGACCGCTGAGCCCACTCTGGCCTCGCGGGGCGGGCCCCTGTGGTTCCGAGCTGGAGTTGCCATAGCTTATGGCTATAGCAATGGGAGGGCCCCAGCAGAGAGAAAAGTCAGGATAACGAGCGCTCCGCCCGCCAAGCGGGCGGCAGGAGCAATGGGCAAGTGCTTGGTAAGCCAACAGCCCAGTGAACCGGGCGGGGCACTCGAAGAAAGGGGGGCACACTGAGCAAGTACGAGAAATTGGCCCCGCTCCGCTTTCTTAAAAGCAAGGACCACTACGGGAGGTCAAACCAAGGATCTATGGAAGTGAGGGCTCGTCCTCGGTCAATATTGGATCAAACAATAGGGGGCCGTAGCACTGACCTCTTTTTATTTATTTATTCAATACAATAGGGGAAAAGATCGTACAGTTCCCTACCGAGACAAACTCTCAACGGATCCTCTGCGCGCTGGGAATACCTCTTCCGTGCGTCTTTCTCGTGGCGGGAACAAAACAACAGGGAAAGACCCGGCCTAGGGCGAGCTTTATTTATTTAAGAGAGAATGGGGAGTGAATCGAATTCCGTTTCCGTTCTTTGGGGGCTTTCGGGCCCCTCTCGATCTTTTTCTACGTTGAGAAGGGGGAAGGAGTCTAAATCAATGGACATTAATGAACCATCATTGATGGACGTTGCACATGACACGATCAATTCGACTCAAGGTCCGGCGCTAATAGAAGTTGCTTACTTTCCTAGTAGCGAAGGAAAGGGCAGGGCTTTTTTCNTCGGCGCTAATAGAAGTTGCTTACTTCCTAGTAGCGAAGGAAAGGGCAGGGATTTTTTCGTAGTAATAGTGGGCGGGTCTCATGAGATCTATGCCGGCCGTCGAAATCAAACGAAGGTCGAAGGACCATTCGATTCATTAAGGGGCATAGCGGCGCCCTCGCCCGGCGCCATTTTTGGACCTAGCAGCAGACGGGTGGGTCGTGCCTGAATTCAGACCGGACCAGACTCTTCTTTGTTTGAGCTGCTCCCAGGCACGCAAACCGAAGATATCACTTATCCTGGACAAGTACGTAGAGATCTTCGTGGGACTAGAAAAGGGGCTGCCCCTAGACAAGTTCAAAAATGAGTGGAGCGGAGGGTGTTGTGCTCCTTTTCATTTGTTCCCGTTAACGACCACAAATCCCAACACTGCTCCTGCTCGCTGCTTGCCCGTTTTTACTACTTTGACTAGCGCCCGGCAAAGGAATGATTTTTTCCTAAAGCCGACTTCCTTTATCGAGCGTCTCTCTCTGTTGACGATAAAAGCGATGGTCCAGGCTGTCTGAAATAAGCGGTAATTTTTCTCAGTCATAATCCTAATAAATACCACGTGAAGCGCGTGATCACCCAGATTCCTAATGCCTTAATTATCTTATATATATATATAATAACTTATCGACGTCAGCCCCCTTCCTACTCCAGCTAATGGAAAAATGCCTTTGAATGGTCGTAATCGTCGACAACCCAACCGACGTCCACCATAGGCTCGGCGAGCTGTCCTCCTAGATTTCCCGAAGGTAATGCCAGGGCCTTTTCAGTACTGACGACTCTTGATGCCAAGAAGGAGACCAACTAGACGAGACAGACCATTGTTCATAGGTTGGTTATAAGCCCGGAGATCGAATCAGATTCTTCCCCTTTGAGAGGGATTCTCGTGCCAACCATAGGAAGAAGAACTCGGTTACTCATCTTGGATCGGATTGGATTAATAGCTTTGTGCTGATCTACGAACGAGCCTTCTATTTGATTTATACTATACTTCTTCAAGTCTCCATCATCCCGATCNTGACTCTTGATTCCAAGAAGGAGACCAACTAGACGAGACAGACCATTGTTCATAGGTTGGTTATAAGCCCGGAGATCGAATCAGATTCTTCCCCTTTGAGAGGGATTCTCGTGCCAACCATAGGAAGAAGAACTCGGTTACTCATCTTGGATCAGATTGGATTAATAGCTCTGTGATGATCTATGAACAAGCCTTCTATTTTATTTATACTATACTTCTTCAAGTCTCCATCATCCCGGTCTCTCTTTCCTGCATGTCCAAAGAAAACAGAACCTCTTCTAGTTCAAGGTCGAAATCCTCAAAACAATCAAAATCTGATTTCTAGTTCACTATTCTTATGATAAGAAGTTATGTCTCATTCATGTGATGAGAAAGATGAGAATGAAAATTAGCAAATTTCACATCTACGGCAAATTATGTGCCCCAAATCATTAAGACTTATGAAACTAAGCGGGCGGGGAAGGTATGACCCCTCCCCCATTGAACAAAGGGGATACGTAGGGCGGTCTCACTCACATACCAGATAGGTGGCTCGGAATTATAGTGCTAGTTCCGTTCCCTCGGGGAAGAGAAAGCACAAATCTATTACAATCTTAGTAGAGAACAGAGAAGGAAGAAAAACGTAGGTTCTTCGTTCCGTCCATGGCCTATGATATGATCAATAGTTTAATCCATCCACTGGACCACCTGGAATTCTTAATTAAACCTTTACCCGAAAAAGGAAATTAGATTTTCTTATTAAATCTTCTTTTCTTAGATTAAGATATCATCAGACCGGTAAGTTTAAGAAGGAATGCATTGATTTTCTGATTCCTTCTTTCCGCTCTTCGCTTAGCTATACCAGCTTACAGATGCCCATGTCCTTCATGGATCTAGGAGTTCATATGAATAATGGCTAGCGAGATTTCACATTCAATCGGAGCTGCCTTAGTTGGTTTCCGAAGGGGAGGCACTCAAGCGAAGGACGGGAACGAGCGGAATCAATGTGTTCCAATTTCTGGCCTTGCACCGACCATCCAATGGACCATGGACTAAACGGACACTGCCTGAAAGGACTATGTCCAGGGGACCGCCGCCCCCCCCACAAGGTACATCTCGCGCCTATGGGCCGCTATAACTATCCAAGAAGACACTCGAAACTGGAAGGAGAAACAAACCCACCAGGTGGACTGCCGAGCGGAAAGTCCTACGACACAGGAGCAGGATTCTCTAAAGAGCCAAGGCCGTGGGTGGCCAAGAGGGCCCACTTGGAGACTTGGGATCTCAGCAGGAAATGCGAAGGTTGCAACAAGCCGGCCGGCCAAAGAGAATCAACTAGTTTAGTTCTGATATGAGTAGGCTCATAATAGGGAACACCCTAACCCTGGGAACCGGGGCCTGGCCATCCTTCGTTTGCGGTCGACGTTCCGGCTTTGTCTGTCGACAGCTGAATGTTTCGATCTGGTTCGATTCATGATCGCATCTGCAAACCTTATCCCGTGGGCTTTAGCGGACGTTTTTAATTCTTCACCCGGTCCTTAGTAGCCTTTCCAAAGTCAACCTAACCGGTTACCATTTCCAAGGTGCTAAATAGGCCTTCTCCCTTACGCCTTCATATATAGAATTAGCCAGATCGTCTGAAGCATGAACAGAATCGCCTTTGTTCTGAAGGCCTAGCGAGTTCCTTTTTTTTCTCAAAAGCGGTCCTTTTCTTTCCTCGGACCGATGACTCGCTTGTTCAGTACTGCTAACTATTATAGGAGGATGTCGCCCCCTGGGGACTACCAGTAGCTTCGGTTGTTGAATCTCGTGCAAGTTAGGTTGTGGTTGTATTGGCTGCAAGCGGAACGTAGGCGCTTTAGGTATGTGTTGACCATTCACTCTCGCTTCGTGTAATGTCGTATGTATGATAGAGTTAGTGTGGTGATTGACCTCAATGCTAATGGTGATCCCCAAGGTTCAACGAATGAATGAAGCTATGATCGTACCCGGATAGAGATGATGGTCTTCCTCTGATGTCTCCAAGCCGGCCATAATAGAATAGATAGGCGAAGCAGTCAATAGATGTTTGTTCTCGCCTATCAATAGATATCAGCTTGCTTCCAAGCTCAAACCATTTGAAACAGAATTGCTACTTTTTTCTTGTTATTGATAGAGTGGTATTCTCCGTCCCTGTCAAATAAAGTAGAGGGGGAGAACTGGAAGAGAGAAGGAAAAAGAGCAAAAGATTGACAAGTCTAATGGGGGAAGAATGGCTGACACGTTGACTGCCTTCGATACTAGAAAAAAAAACCAAGTGGTCTAACCTAACCCCCAGGACGGAACCCAACCGAAAGGCGCTAGACGGACTAAGGGCAAGCGAGATAAAGAAAGCAGTTGGCCCTATGTGTAAAACCTTGCCGCGGGAGAGTCTTGTTTATCCTTCTCTCCTCTTGCTCGACGAACAAACTTCAGGCCTTGATTCGTCCTCTGCAAGGAAGGAATGAGTCGGTTCCCTTTTTCGTCTTTCGGTAGCATAAAGAAAATAGATTCAAATTGACAAACCACCAAAAGAGTGAGAAAAAGGGGGCAAGTGTACATTAGGCCATGTGCAACAAACAAAGTACAAGGATAGCACCGTACCCTCATAGTCCTCAATCTTTGGCACATCTGGATCGGGATCGGCGAAAACTCACTCGGTCTGCGCGTCTACCGGGGCACCATACTTACTTTTTTCTTTATGATATAAGGAGTGCACGGAACTTCATAAAGAGTGAATAGAATTCACTCTATACCCATATCCCTGGAACAACTGTAAAATAAACTCCATCTTAGTCTACCCGAATTTGACTTTGACTTGAAAGAGTAAGTTTTCGCCTCTGTTGTTGAAAAGTCAGGACCCGTTGGGGAATCTATTCTAGACCCGCCTGCCGGCCCTAAATCTATCTTACTCTTCCTTGGTCTCTTCCACGGATCGGTGGATATGAAATAAAATGAATTCAAGGACAAAGTCACCGATATACTGTGATCAAGATCTAAGAAGGGCCATACATGAATCGGAAATAGTCACTTTCCTCACAGAAGAAAGGGTGTGCGCTAAATCTAGAGCATCTCTTTTTCGCGATATAGGTGTAATTTAATTAATTCAGTACTTAAGGTCTTCCCTCGTCAAACGAATAAAAAAAATCAGGTTGGCTTTTCGCCGTGCTCCTTTTTTCAGTTATATAGGGCGGAGAGAGGGAGGCAACTGAAACTTTTAGAGTCGAGTTTACGCTCTTTCCTCCTCTTTTGATAAGCTTTTCATATCCGTAGTCGTACTCAAGTACCCTTGCAGGGGAATCCACTTCTGAGATGGAGAGAATCCCGGGATGCATATGCTCTTTTTAGGGTTGAAGGAAGAAGTAAGCGCAGCTATTGGACTTCTTTGTGGTATGGCAGCAGTAGCAAAGAAAGAAGCTGCTCACTCTGCTTTATCGAGAAAGGGGTGACTATCATACGGAAATGAAACTAGTAAAGTAAGATGCCAGAACTCTTGCTTTCGTCTTGTCTTTACTCTTCCCCCCATCCTCCCGTCGCCTGTCCACTCAACTCTGATACCCGAATCTTCTTTTGTTTGAAGTTTATTGGACATGAATGAACCCGAACAGACGTACCCGCTGCTTCTGCTTTCTGCCATATGGGTTCAGTTTCATAATGTTATTTCCATACTCTATTTATTGAATTTGGTCTAGATATATTACAAGCTTATGTTTTTACGATCTTAATCTAATTATAGTAGACAACCGACTTTCTTAATAAAGAGAAGTTGGGGACATAGTAAACCTCCTACTATAAGAGCGATTCCCTAGGACCGGAAGGGGAAAGATTGAATCTTGAAAGACTGAGCCCCCGACTAGCAAGATCGGGAGGGTTAGTGTCCTCTTAAGAAGGAATACCTAACTTCTGGGGTCAGCTTCGATCACGAGGAGAGAAGAGAGGACCATTGAAAGTCTCAATTCCTATCCGCCCAAGGTAGAGAGTTCCATTTCAAATCCAACGATTTACTGACCTACGAATCCGCTATTACGCAACTTAACCCTTCTCCGCAAACTCTTTCAGTTGTTGGATGCGCAAAACAACCTATTCCCCTTTACGACGACTTGGTGACATTTGACACGTTAGACCTGGTTGCACGTAATATTTACTTTCGCCTTTCACTCATGAATTTGGATTGACTAGTGACTTTAAATTAAACCTTGATACCGAGCCTTGCCTCTCACCTTTCTGTTCATTGCAAGGAAAGAAAAAAAGGAAGCTTCCGGCGGACACAAGCCCTCGGGACTTGACACTTGGACACCCGGAAGCTTGCCCCTTGAGACTGAGTCCTTCGTTTGGAACTACCCTTTTCCTTTCCAAAGTGGAATTCCTCCTTGCTTTCCCCTTTGAGCTGTGCCAAACTCCACTTTTGCTATTGCCGGGTGGAATGATTCCTTCAACCTCGGTATCGGCAACCAAGACACCCTTCTCTGTCGAATGAATCTTCAAATCATCATCTTCAAACCACGACTCTAATCACGATTTCCAGTTGACTTTATCTCAGGTGACAAGGGCAAGAGAACACTTCACAAAATGCGCTTTAACAGCGAGCGAGATCTTTGAAATTCAATCAGAACAACACTGGGTGGGTAAGATATAGGATTCTTGTCTGAGTCGAATGGATCACAAAATGGATTTATGATTTCAAGTCCACTCGTTGATTTCGAGAAAACCGAATCAATTGGATTTTTTCCTAGCGATGCCTCCAACTCGAGATTTTTCTTCATAGAACTGGCCATCAAATGTATATTCATCCATCTATCAGTTGCGTCTTCTTTAGTGAATGAAAGAGGGAATCGTTCCATATGTAGCAAGGATAGGAAGAAGGGGTTCAATGAAGGTTGTTGTTGAGGTTTTTATTCCAACTAGCGAGGAAAGGCCTCGTTTTGGTCCTGTAGAATGAATGTGAAAAGTAGAATCCTCAGAATCGTATGATTCAGATACCTGACGAAACGAACAGATAAAAGATCGGGATAGCCGGGATGACCTATTTCAAGATCAGATGATCCACCTCTTTGTCGGCTTGGGAGGGATAACTCGGATAGGTCAGATACGAGGGAAACTACCCATAAAAGAGAGATCGGATGCCCTTTCCGATACAGTTCACGATGCAGAGCTGCCAACTAGCTAAGCTAGGTAGTTTGTTGTTAGAATATCTATCCT
Source organism: Nicotiana undulata (assembly GCA_005239495.1). Lineage (NCBI taxonomy): Eukaryota > Viridiplantae > Streptophyta > Magnoliopsida > Solanales > Solanaceae > Nicotiana > Nicotiana undulata. The sequence goes on from ML243406.1 coordinate 135,251, forward strand.
AGTAGGAAGATGGAAAGAATATACTATACATTATAGGAGAGTCAAATAATAGGCATGTTGGAACTATATCAAGATTAGAATGACAAGGAATATTCGTATCCGTATATAATAAGTTGGGCTTTATCCTTCTCGCCTACCTCATTAATATCTGAAGGGAAGAATCCGAGAGTAGCCTGATGATTAAGGGACAGGGACACTGTCAACAGGGTATGGTTCTTTTTTATCACCCCGTATAACGTACACTGCTTTAAATAAAGCGCAGTGAATAATGCGCCAGACCGCCTAACTAGTTGAACCGTTCTCTTATAGAACGGGTAAGCTGTCAGGTCAAAGTACGTATTTGAGGATTACCTCTCCATGACAGATGTCTTCCTCCTCATTTTCCAATAACAAATTCAAATAGGCTTGAGCCTGATGAGTTGACCAATTCCTTTACCTCGCATTCTCTTTCTTTGCTGTGAAGTGGATGTGGATTCGAACCACACAAGGATTTTTCAGTCCAGCTGAGCTACCTGAACCACTTTGAAATAAGTTTCCTTTCTTTATGTAATTTGGCCCGCCCCGGGATTCTAACGATGACTGAAGCCTCTATCTTGAGGGGCCGCGTGACTTTATCTCTTTGAAGAAGGACAAACTCTTCTTTATATACACAATTTGATGTACGAAATTGGAAGAAGAATTGTTGTTTTCAAGCGTGAACCAGGTCCAGGATTCGGACTAGGAATTGCTATTTTATCCGATGCAGTTAGCTCTATTCCCTGATCTGAGGGCAGGAACCGTCTTATCTTAGGGTAGGGGTAGCCCCACTTACTTTTGAGTCTATCAACTGCAACAAGGGTTGCGGGAACGAGTGTTGTGCTTGCCCCGACCGATACCACCATTCATTACCGTGAACCAGCCCCTCTTCAGTATAGGCAGGTCTTTCTTTAGAACAGATTCATTCCAGAACAGAAAACCAAATTTAGAATCAGAATCGCGCTTGGAGCCTATCGCTAGAACGAACAACACACCAACGACCAGACTTGCTACGCTAGTAGGGCTTGTGGGCAAAGCAAGAGATCTTATTTTATCCTTAAGGATAGGGAAGTCTAACTCACCCTCGGGGGGAGATATCGAAATAAAGTATCCTGCCACTGGATTCCACAATTTTTGTAAAGGGAGGTAGACTTGTTCAACCCCTCTATAAGATAAGAATGCTTGTGTCTCTCTTTTAACTCCATAGCAAAATCCATCCATACTTGTCCTTGTTAACTCAGAGATTGGGATTGATTCATGAATTATCAATGTAGATAGGCATGGATCTGGTATGAACTCAGAAGCCTAATAAGGGTGAGTCTGGGTCCACCAGAGGAAGAGTACTTCTAGGCTTTCCAGGAATTGGAATTATTGAAGAAGCTCTTTATACTGGAATTGAATCCTACACATAAGAGCATTCTGAATGCTAAAAGTTTCGGTTCATTTTATTTACGATTTAAAATATGCTAAAAAAACTTTCTTTCATTAGACCAGTCAATAAAGGAATGGCAGAGTAGTTGATCCCGACCCTTGCCGGTAAAGAAGCTTCTTTAAGACACTGAGTTGCGTCAGGAAGAGTAGAGTCAGAAGAAGAGCTAAAAGCTTGAGTTGAATCAGCTGAGAGTTCAAGCCCCTTTTCTTTATAATAAGCTTCCACTTTTTGTTTCGTCCAATTTTATCATTCAAGCTCTCATCATAAAGTTGCAACAAGAATTCTTCATGAGAGACTTAGGGCTCATTAAAACATGAACCTTGGCGTTGAACTTCTTTGAACCAAATCAGTTTTGTTCCTATCTCAACGAAAAGAATTTCTGACTTGCTTGCTCGCTTGATCACCGGAATCGAAGCCAACACAAGGATGTGAGGGCAAACGGAATACAATAGAGAACAAAAGCTACTCTATGGAAGCCAACTGCACCTTCAACATCTACTGGATCTCAAAGAGAAAGATAAATCTATTTCATCTATAACTACAAGATAGGACTTTATATCCGCCTATGATAGTGAGCCTCGAACCTTACTCTATTATATTAGAATTTTATTCGACTAATTCAGATTCTAATGCGGGACTAATTTGCAAAAAACCTTCCTATGATATTGAGTCTTCGAGAGCCAGACTTGAAATGATAATCCCTACGGAAAGATAGTTGGCTGCCATCCTAGACACCGTCTTATTGGCCCATGGAAATTATCTAAACCGAGCGGATCAAACCTTTCTTCTTCCTGCTCAAGCAGATGCCGAACCTCATTATTTAGCGGCTCTCCGAAGTCAGAGAGATGGGTGGGGGCCTTTCTGATAGGCGGGACAAAGCGCTTTCAATGGTGATGAAAGAAGGGGAAATTCATGTACGGTCAATATATTCTTCTTGCTTACTCGCTCAGCTCTATATACTTATATATTAGTTAGCTCGTTCGCTTTCAGACTGCTACCCGCTCGAACTATTACTATTAGCTAAACAACCCTGTCTTTGTGTTTAACCGCGGTTAAAACACAACCAAAGAAAAGGGAGGAAAGAGCTATAAGGAAGACTAATTCACTCGCTTTCGAGAACTAAGATTTACATCTTATTCTCCGTTCGGTGAATCTTCTTCCGGGGAATTCAACTCTTCTTTCATAGATTGGGAACATAATAAGCACCAGTAGCCTATTGAGTTAGACGAGCTAGATGACTTTCATTAGCTCTTAGCGCAACATATCTGAATTCACTATAGGGTTAAGAGTGACTTGCTTACACTGCTGAATAACCTTCACTTTAGCGAGCTATAGGACAAACTACATTCAAGAGGAGAAAGGAAACTTTGAATAGAAAGATCAGTGCCCGTAGCAGTCCTGGAGTTAGGTTATGATGGTCGTGATGAGCTCTACTAGAAAGAAAATCTCTTCTATTCATAGATGAAGTCCTATCTAAGGGCCTTCGTTGCCCTTGAATTCCGTTCCCTAGTTCAATCCGGAACTCCAGATGTGTAAGTAGCGGCCAAGCGGCTCTGTCCTTTTCAAAGAGGCTATCCTTCTCTCTCCCCGCTTCTTAGTATTATTGGATAGCTCACCATTCAAGTAAGTCACTTTACCCGGCGCTTACTGTCTTCTTTCTAGCCTAATTGGTAGCAGTCCCTTTTTAGTACCACTTTTCCTTTTCTTCTCTTTCAGCAGCCTCGTAGGCCAGCTGAAGACCGAATAAAGCAGTTCAAGCCCGCTTGAGATCTATCCGAGACCTGGCCGATGGCTACTTCCAATTCAAGTGCCACTTATCTTAACATAACTCGGGCTAATCGACTCCCAGCCTAGCTAGACCTGGTGAAAGCAATCAAGCCAAAGCAATACTTATTCCTTCAACGGTAAGAGCTGCAGATGAAATAGCAGTGGTTATGCTGACATCTACTCAAAGAAGAATATTATTAAAGTCAAGACCGGTGCTATCCCCTTCCCCTACTACGCTTCCTTACTCAATAATCAAAGAAGCATTTTCGATTCCCCGATCCACTTTCGTGCTAACATGCTAACAGCGGTTTAGGTAAGCCAGGGGCTAAGCGGGAATGCCCTATCTAAGAGCCTACTTCCTTCTGATCTTTCTGCTCTTGGGGATTCATCTCTACCTTTTTCTAAAATGTAGTGGCCAAACCAAATAGTCCATTTCCTCTCTTCTCTCGCTCCTCAAGAAAGACAGCTAGAAACTTCCTATTAGGAATGGCTTCCTTTCAGGTTGTGTTGTTACAGACCAGACTGTTCTAACAGGGAAGGGGAGACAGATAACTAATCTAATACAGTACAACTATGATCGGGCAATAGCGCAGATAAGATCAGACTGAATGTGTGAAGGATATGGTTTTGGTTCTCTTCTGTCCCGTTCCTTCAATCAAAGAAGAATCCATGCCCAGGGCTAGTGCCAGCGCATAGTCAGAGTCTTCCCTACGTGCCTAACATCCACTCCTTCTAGTCGAGTGCCTTGCGACGCCTTTAACGATGAGAGAATGCGATACCGAAGAGAATAACTCAAGGGCACTGGCTACTCAATCAACTCAATTTCGTTGCGTAAGTGAGGATGCCAGTCATCATAGTCTGAACTTTAAATCTTTCGTAGGCTCATCTCGTCGATTGGCATTCAGATCTTGGTCATTCATAGATAGTCGACGCTTTTAGTCATAGGCTATCGCCCATTCCTGATAATCGCATCTCTGCCCGTTCCCTATTCTATTAAAGAATGAATGGGAATTGATCTGACAACAGCTGGGCAAAATCCATCTCTTTCCATCTCTATGTTCGCTAAACTTGCTTCCTTCTTGCTTTCATGAAGCCGACCTTAACAGACATCTCTTCCATTTTTGTAGATGGAAGATCCGGTGAATCAATTCAATTAGATGCCGCTTACCTAGATGCGGTGCTTGTCCCTCGAAGCGAAGGTAAAGACCAAGACATTGGGGATTCTGAATCTGACCGCACTTTCCTCAGGTCGAACGGCTATCGATCCTGACCCGATGAGAAAAAGGTTGAACTCATACTTGCTTTAACCTAATCTACTTGGATCCAGGATTCCATTCCATTTCCATTAAGGCATTCATTCCCTTCATGTAAAGGAAGAGTTCAACAAAAGTCATCTCTCTAACGCTGACTGTTCTTTCTACCTAAACTTGTGGCTTCTTTCATCAAAGATAGGTGTGAGCTAATTTTCTCACTAAACCCGTCTCTGATCTTCTCTACTGTTTCAGCTGCTTTCTTGGGTGTAAGGTTCCTAATGTTCTAACTCAGAAAGTATAGTCGTTCTCTCTTCCTGACCCTTCGACCAAGCCGCTTTATCTGTTCATTGGATTGATGTCTGATAGCTTTTCCTTCTCTCCAACCGTTGTCATGTCCCGCTACACTAGTTCTACTGTACTTTTCTTCCTTGGCCTAAGAAAGAAGGCTAGTCACTTCCCTTATTCATAGGGGCAGCCCCTTTTCTATCGAGGACAAGTGAGATCTTTGATAAAAAATGAGTGGAGCGGAGGGTGCTGTGCTCCTCTTCTTTCTAGGGGGAGCCCAAGTTGGCACGAGAAGAGTAATCTCAGATATTAAATAAAAAAATATAGATATTATATTTAATTTTAGACAAAAAGACAAAAAAGTATTCGCCAAAGTATGACTAGTTATATTTCACATATATTAAATTAAATAATAATTGGTGCCTAAGGGCCAAATCGTAGTTTTCTTATATTACAGGTGCTAAGCGCGAAAAGATTCCAGAGGAAGTCTCAGAAAGAGAGTTAAAAAGGCGGGAACCCCAGCAGTGTGACAGACACACACACACAGAAGGATGTACGGCGGGAATAGCCAATTCGACGGCAACGCGGCGTTTGCCGGCGGCGGTTTCATGCCATCGCAGGCCACACAAACCGCCGGCGACCATTCTTTCTCTCCAGCCAAGGTCTGTTTTTATTTTTATTTTTTGGCATACAAAATGTGAAAGCTTTAATATTTCATTTACCCTAATATGCCTTTCATAGAACTTCAAAGTTCAAACTATGGTCTATTGCCAAAAACAAATGAAGGGAAGAACTTTAAAATAAACCCTTAAAAAAATAAGGGCGTATTTTATTAGTTCTTTGCAATTCCTTTTTTTCTTTGTTGATAATTTTGCGGCTATGTAGGAATGTGAAGGGAAAAAATGAATTAACTTGGGTCCTCCATTGTTTAATGATTTTAAAAAGTTTGTTTGCTTAGTAATTACGTAAATAATGATAAATCATTACAGTTAAGAATATATTTAGAGGTGTTTAAAACTTTAAACTAGTTTAGTTAAAAAAAATGTCTCGTTCCCCTAATAGCAGCAGTGCCATTCTTTCGGGAAGGAGGGAGTATAAGCTCACAATGCTTAAAATACTAGATTGAATATTCAAAGACAAACTTAATGCAGTTGGTGAGCCAATTGCCAGAAGAGGAAGAAGAAGAAGGGCCGGAGTGATCCCAATGGAGACAAAACACTAGGTTAATTTTTCCCATATGCTTAAGCCTTGGTGGACATAGTAACCGTACTTGTGCCGGTGGGAGGTAGCAGGTAAGTGGAGGTATGCGCAAGCTGGCCTCACACCACCACAGTCCCAAATAAAGAAAAAAGTTAAGAAGGGCCAGAAATGGTGACAGGCCAGGATAAGCTGTGCGGAGGATAAAATCCCCTATAAGAGTAGCTCTATTTGTTTGTGGTCCATGAAGCTCCATTAAATCTGGAAGATCGTCAGAAAAGGGGACATAAAATGTGCTAAGATGTTATTCTAACATGATACAGAAGAAGAATCAGTCAGACATCTAATATCACATAAGTTGTAAATTTGCTAGAGATTTGGAATGTGCTTCTAGATTTGGTTAGTAACTATGGACTAAGGAAAGCTGATCAAGCATATTGCAAAATAAAGAAATTTCATTACTCATACATTTCTTGGTCTTTAGAAACTTTGTCAATGTTCTACATTTCAATTTTAAATTAGAGTAAGTTTCTTTTGGATCCTTAAGTTTCACAAGTGTCATGTAGAGTGTAATTGGTTTTGACTTGGTGTGAAGGAAATACAAGAATTTCTAAAGCATATGATATTCTCTTGTTTATCTGTTCCTTAAATTTCATAAGTGCATGTAGAGTGTATTTGGTTTTGACTCGGCGCAAAGGAAATAAAAGAATTTTTAAAGCATATTATATTCTCTTGCTTAATGTAGCATCTTAATATGGTTGTGGACCATTGAAATGCAGGGGTGATAACATCTTTCTTGTTTTTCTTTTTATTTCTCTGTTCGCAGAATCGTGATTCACAGACTTTGCTTCCACTAAGTGTCAAGCAAATTAGTGAAGCCTTTCAATCAAGTGATGATAAGACAAACTTTCTCATTGATGGGGTTGACGTGAATAATGTATGTCTCTCTTATACTCATGGCTTTTACTGTTTTGTTGAAAGTTTATGCAAGATATGTATGATTTAGAATCTGATGTGCTCGTAGGTGAAAGTGGTGGGTATTTTATTTAACAAAACGGAAAGGGTTACAGAAGTTTCATTTGTAGTGGATGATGGAACAGGGCGTATTGACTGTTCCCGATGGTAAGTGTCAGTTTCTTTTTCCCTTTTCTGTTCTGACTTCAATTTGGTTAGGATTCTATCTGACTGATGGGTATGGCGTCAATATCATTTCTGTCATCATAGACCACAAGTACATTGTGGTGCATCTCTTATTGGTAAAGGATTTAGAATTGCTATACCTCTTATGTAAAACCATAATCTAGTCAATTGCTATTATGTCTGACACAATTGACTTTCTGTTTTAAAAATTTAATTGTGAAGTTTGGTTGATGCATGCTATGCAGGGTAAATGAAGCTGTTGATTCCAAGGAAATGGAAGCAGTCACGTAACTTTTCTTCTTGATAGTGTGCTATTTTTTCACCTAAGATATATTTTAATATCATGTTTTATTGTTTGTTCGGGTTCTTTGTCAAATAGAAATGGCATGTACGTTCGGGTTCATGGACACCTGAAAGGATTACTGGGTAAAAAGCAGTTGGTAGCTTACTCTGTCAGGTATGACTGTACGAATGGGTTTTTGAATTGCTCATTTCTGTTTCTTTCAGTATATTAATGTTCGGGAGTTTATGCACAAGTCGTTAAGCTTTTCTGCTAGTGAGGTGGTTGCCTCTGGCTTGGAGAAAAGTTATTTCCATGGGGTTTTAGGTTTTGTAGCACATAATTTGTAATTATCCAGCATTCATGTACTCATGCGTCACAGCATTACTTCACCATAAAGTTACTAACTTATCAGTACTTGAAACCATATAAAAACATGAAACTTATATCTAGTGTTGACTTATTAGTATTTTCAAGGTCCACATACAGTCATAGTAAGTTAGTTTCCTTGTTCTTAAGCCCTAGGTATATCCTTGCATGCCTTTGTTAGCTGATTACTTTGTAATGTATCTAGGATCTCTCCACTTTTCAAGTGTTGATTATTTATATTGCTGTTTTTATAATTTCTTAATTGGGGTCAATTGTTTATTTGACTTTTGGGGGATGTTTTAAGGTTTAGAGGAAGTCCATCAGATAGAAGGCGGAGAGAGTGCGCACAACTGGCTTTTTCTAAGAAGCACGTGAAATGACGTGATAGTTGTTTGTCAAAACAAGGCAACTGTGTCTGTTCCGTGCCTCCTTTTCTGGAGAGGCACAGGGAGATCAGTTGTTAAGCAAAATTGGCGTGTAAACTTGTTACAAATCGGAGGTTTTGCATTATCTGATTGATCCTTTAAGTGTGACGAATCAATAACTGGGCAAACCAAACTTGTTAACTATGTTGACAACTTGACATGTACAATTTTTGATCGTCATTTTCATTAACCATGACGGAGTTTTTAAAATATTTATTCTTAAACCAATGAACTTTCTGTAAACTCCAACTTGACAAAATACTTTGCAAGAAAAACATCTCTGATGAAATAAAACTAAAAAGCATCTATATGGATTGAACCACACACCTGTCCTCATATATATTAGTGCATGAATGGCTAGGACATGAAGCATGTAAAAATTTCGTGACAGTTGTTATTTCTACTCATACGGTGTCTCTTGGGAGGTTAGAAGATGACCCCCTTCTCCTGTTCCCTCTGTATCTTCTTTGATGAGTTGGTGGTAAAGACCCTAAGTTCTTATCTTTGTGGTTTTAGGCCTGTGGATGACTACAATGAGATTGCAAGCCACTTTGCAGAGGTCATTTATGTTCATAGCTACAACAGTAAGCTACGGGTATTTAGCAAACTGCCTCGCATGTGTTAAGCTAAAACAGAATATGATGTACATAAGATTCTGATTAGAGTTGTATTTCCTTTGCCCCTCCAGAGGCAACAGGATAGTTCGTCTATGTCAGCTCAAGTGCCTAGCTCAGCTGTCAACACTCCTTTAAAGGGATATCAAGCTTCACCGTCGACTCAAGTATCTCTAATTACGTTTTCTCTTTCTTTTAATTGGCGTAGTTAATTCTAATGTTCATTTTCAGCTTATTTTCACATTTTCACTATAACCAGTGATTTAATAATTTTCTTTTAAGTTTCAGTTTCCTGGATACAACATGGATGGGATCAGGGGTGTAGATAAAATGGTATTGGACTACTTGCAACAACCGTCATGCCTGTAAGTCATTTGAATCTCCAAAAAGTTTTCTCACTGGGGATGCATTTTTCAGTGTTTGCTTCTTTCTAGTGCAAATACCATGGCAATCACAGCATTACAAATGAAGGCAGATGATTAAATGTCGAATTTTTTTGTTTGTTTTTTGGCGGCTGATTTTGTCGGATACTCCTGCTCTGTCAGATGTCAAAGAAAGAACAATATACGAGTGTTATTCCGTGAAATAACTTTCAAATTGTTCACTTGATTTAGAGAAGACTTGATAACAAAATAGCGAGTGGGTTCTTTGCAAGGTCGGGTACTTCTCCTTTATCTCGTGCCTTGCTTTTTTGCTCGGTAGCACTGGAGTTCAATGCGTAACAAAAATGGCCAAAACAAAAAAAGGGATGTAGGGCTAATAGAATAGATTGGGGAAGCAGTCAATAACGATCTGTTCTCGCCTATCAATAGATAATGGGTCATAATGCACTCTTCACACCACAAATTCACTTTTAAGTTGAATATCCTTCACACCTTGTCTCCTCATCGTCCTATTTATAAGCCAGAGCTTTTCCATCTAGGAAACAACCGGAAATTCAAGAAGGTCGCCTTTGGAGAAGGGGGTTGCTTTCTTGTGATAGTAATTGTGAACATCTCTGCCATCATTTGAGCAGCCGATGTTTTAACTTTTGTTAGAGCTAATGCAAAGCCAGGAAAAATGCAGGCCAGTTATGGCCATCCAGTGGACTAACTTTTTCAAAAAGGGAAAAAGAAAAGAACACCCAGTGAGCTTGCTGCCTTTTGGTTAATAAATGTTAAAATAGATGGTTTTCCAGGCAGGACACGTAGATGGTTTGTTTGGGACCTTTCCTCTCAGGTTGATTCCAGTTTTTAGGATCTTATTCGATGCTATGAAATGCGTAATCTTATCCAACTGTGTGCTCCATAAAACTAGATGTATTTCTGTAAAAACTCATGCTACCAGCTCCTGAAAGAAATCTTATCAACTTAGTGGTAAGAGCGCAACGGGTAGTGTGTGAATTACGTCGGATCCGAGCCCTACCATAGACAAAGCCTGGTAGTTAAGTGGAGAATGGTAGAGGAGCGAGCCCATTATCTATCGAGTTTCGAACCGCACTGGCTCTCGAGGCTTCTCAGTTATTTAAAAAAAAAAAAGAGAGGTAAATAAGAGGATTTAGGCTGTTGCTCTGGAATAGAGGAAGATGGGAAAGGAATATAATAGATTTTTGACTTCGGGATGTATCATGAATGGTTGAACTTTGGTCAAATTCGTAATCTCTCTCTTTATCAAATGAAAAGTAGATGAAGGCTTTGTTACTACCAAGTACTAACACCGGATAGGAACTCTGCAAGATGGGGTAACTTAGGGAATATATTAATTATTAGCAATATGACGATGATCTCCATTATTAAGTCATTTAAAGGATCTAAATGTACTCACGTGTTATTTATCTGAACTCAGGCATGAGCATGCCTTTAGGTATTCCATTGTAGTATAAATGGGAACTTTCATCAAGAGACTAAATTTGGATTGTTTGAGGAACATCTCTTCCTGCCTTTGTGTTGGAAATTCGCAGAGATGCTTGCTGCTCTGGTAGTCTACAGTTATTCCTTTCTCAATTGCGGCATTAACAAGTGGATATAATTTGCGATCTAAGTGATCCGCTTCGTACTTCTTTTGCTAGGTTGTATCAGGTGGAGGGTATCTTGAAAATTTGTAAAGGGCATTGCATATAAGTCTTGAGCAAATAAATGGTTTTGATTAAATTTTGATCTTAATGTTAACAAATGGTTGATTACCTAAATTCTAGAATATGTAAAGTTTAACGTTTATTCTTGAAATGTGTTTCAGTTGTCGTGTTGGATAATTGCATTTCGGTAGCACTGAATGTCTGAATCAGGCATTAAATATGTAATGTACAATACAAACTTGACAATTTTATTACAACACAAAAGATAAGAGAAAGATAGGAGAAGAACAGAGGAAAAGCAGGGAAAAGAGTAGAGCGAGAGGAGAGAGAGAAAGAGGAGAAAGAGGAGGAAGAAGAGAGAACATAAAGAAAGAGATTTAGAATTTTATCAGATTTTCCATTTGCTTTCCCTTATTGTCTGTAGTTATTTATAGAACTAATGGGTCAAGTCCCTTATGCACACTAACTAGTTCTAACCACCTTCAACTGTGTAACTAACTTCTAATCCCAACTAACTTTCCTCCAAGATCACTACACAATAGTGATAAGATGGTCTGAATATATATGGCATTGAGCCAGCCATTAAAAATTTTGATATTAGAGGAAAGGAAAATGAATATTAGCATAAAAAAAATTAATTGGAAGGAAAAGATTACATCTTTGTGGTGAATTTGACTCTACATCAGGCTGAATGGAGAAGAGAGATTTGTGCAGCTAACCTTCACACAGGATATGCTATTTTCGAAAGCATATGTCTAAAGTTATTACTACTCCACACTATGTTACTTTAGATGTAAACTGATAGGTAAAGTATTGCAACATGGTTCTTACACTGTATCTAACAGTTTGACTGGATTTGGTTTCATAAGCAGTTATTTTTGTTCTGAAAGTTGGTTCCTTTTTACGGTCTTTTCACATTTGTTTTGGTGATCCTGGAATGAAAATAGCGAGGAAGGTCTTCCAGTTGGACAAAAGGACAAATCCAACTTGTTACAAATCAAATATCAAAATAACTTTTTTCCAAAACCAAACAAACTTGATTTCAATTGGTGAAAACTTTTCCAACTCAAACATAAAACTTTCAACCAACTGACGCAATAGCTTTTCTCTTTTATTTTTGATATTAGGTATTTGTGTAGATGATTGAGAATATGACTACCAAGCTCATTGAATGATTTTGCGATGTTAGTAATCTCTCTTGTCATTTTTTATTTTAGTGCACGTGAAAAAGGTGTTCATCGCAATGAGCTTGCTCAACAGCTAAAAGTCCCTTCCGAGAAGATCTTGTAAGTCTCTCCCCTCTTGTTCTCTCTCTTTCATGATTAGATATCATTATAATCGTTGCTTATTTACCAAATGGTTTCTATATGACAGAGAAGCTATTGAATCTCTTGAGTCTGAAGGTCTAGTTTACTCCACAATAGACGAGTATCACTACAAGTCTACTGCAAATGGTTGATGTTTGATGTGGGAGACGAAACGATAAGCAACTTAGTAACATGTGTCCTTTTCCATGTATATATAGACAGAGCAAGATGGAAAATGGAGAGACCTTTTCCATTTCTGTAGGATATATTGCTGTTTCTTCCCTCAAATAGAGTTTTGTGCACTATGTTTGCTATCTTTTTGACACTGAAGCAACCTCGCTCTTAGCTTATGTTTTCCTGGATTTGGTCCTAGGTATTAGGCCCAACTCACAACTTCATTCTCACTTGAAATACAAATGATGTTGACAATGTTAGGTCCAATCCTTATGAACTTCTTCCTAGTGCCAACATATAAGATATTTATCTTGTTATTGGATAATATCTGTGCTAATGCAAGTGATTGTTGGGGTGGTTGTCAAATAAATCTGAACGCTAAAGGTTAAAGCTTCAGGTTGAGGTTTACAGTTTACTAATATATATCAAAACTTTCTGTTAAACCATTACCTACCTAATGTGATATATAAACTATTTAAAATCTTGGTTGTACTATAGTCTAGAATATAATAAAGGGACTAACCTTTCCACTTGCTAGTTGGTCGCTCCTTCATTGAAAGATTCAAGTATTAATTTTTTGTGGGCTGGGAAGATACTTATTCGTACGTATATCACTAATTAACCAATATAATGGATCACTTAAGAGCATAATACCTGTCAACATCACCATGAAAAAAATTTATATAGAATCTAGTGGAACAAAAACCTATGTCACAAATCACAATCTTGATTTTAGGGAATTCCCAAATTAAACTTGAAGGATTAGTACTTCGTAGAAGATTAGTAATAGCGCCAGAATCAAGAAGGGTTGTGATGGAGTGGTGGTAAGTACTTATCTTTAATTATAGGTCTCGAATTTGAACCCCTGGGTATGAAGTCGCCTTTGTTAGGGAGCGCTTTACCCCCAATGTAAGACTTCCCGGTGCGAATCCGAATTAGTCGGGTCCCAACGTGGGTACCGGTGAAATCAAAAAGTAATAACGCCAGACCAATTTTTCTTGTGATAGAATCATTGTACAATTATCTCATTCGCCATCAGTTATATTTATACATCTACTCTTATCAGCTTGCGTTAATTGATTTGTCAAGTCAGTACTATTTAATACTATTCTCTACTATTATTTACACTTGACGTCTGTTAACCTGTCTAGTTAGCAGCCTTAGATTATTAATTTATGAACCTAAAGATGAAATCTTATCTCCACCATTCTTGATTGTCCCATCACTATTGCACTCCAAAATTTATTACTATAATTTAAGCACTTATTATATACCAAGGAATTGAGTGTAATTTGTTGTTATTGTTGTACATATCTATGGAGCTTTAACTATAAGTATGTTAATTTACAAGCAATTTTAGTTAATGACACGTAGATTACTCTCCGTTTCATTCCCAAATATACATGAGAAGTAATATAATTTGGCATTTCGTGACAAGAAAGATGATTCCAGTTCCAGAGTACGGACACTCTTATGCCTTGCAGATTTCTATCATTAGAATATTTCGTTATATGTATGTTTGTCAGTTTGTGTGTGCATACGCAAGAACGATCTGATATTTATTTTGGATTATAAAACGACAGTGTAAAAGCCAGTATAAGATATTTATAAATAACAACAACAACATCAACATATCCAGTAAAATTCCACTAGTGAGTTTGGAGAGAGTAGAGTGTACGCAGACCTTACCCCCACCCCGAAAAGGGTAGAGAGGCTGTTTCCCGGAGACTCTCGGCTCTACAAGCGAGACAATAATATCAGAAAAGAAACAAAAGAAAAGGCATGTAACAACAAAAAGTGCCAGAAAGAAAATAACAACAATGAATAAGTGAAAGGACAATAACACAAAACTATGAAAAATAACAATGAGAACACAATATCGACCGCTAACAAACCTAAACAAAACTCTATCAGACTACCCGGTATGAAGAGGGAAGAACTCTCGACTACCCCCTAGACTACCACCCTAATGCTCGACCTCCACATGTTCCTATCAAGAGCCATGTCCTCGAAAATCTGAAGCCGCACCATCTCTTGCCTGATCACCTTGCCCCAATACTTCTTAGGCTGCCTTCTGCCTCTTCTCGTACCTGCCAAAGTCAACCGCTCATACCTCCTAACCGGTGCATCTAGACTTCTCCTCTACACGTGTCCGAACCATCTAAGCCGCGCTTCCCGCATCTTGTCGTCCACGGGAGCCACGCCCACCCTCTCCCGAATATCTTCATTCCTAATCTTATCCAGCCTAGTGTGCCCACACTTCCATCTCAACATCCTCATTTCTGCTACTTTTATCTTCTGGATATGTGAATTCTTGACTGGCCAACACTCAGCTCCATACAACATGGCTGGTCTAACCACTGCTCTATAGAACTTACCTTTGAGTTTCGGTGGCACATTCTTGTCACACAGGACTCCAGATGCTAACCTCCATTTCATCCACCCCACCCCAGTGCGTAACATCCCCGTCAATCTCCTCATCTCCCTGGATAATTGACCCTAAGTACTTAAAACTTTCTCTTTTGAGGATGACTTGTGAGTCAAGCATGACTTCCACATCCGCTTCCTCCGTCACGTTGTTGAATTTACATTCCACATATTCCGTCTTAGCCCTACTCAACTTGAAACCTTTAGACTCCAGGGCCTGCCTCCATACCTTCAGTCTCCCATTCACGCCGCGTCGCGTCTCATCAATCAGAACTATATCATCAGCGAACAACATACACAATGACACCTCTCCTTGGATATGCTGTGTCAATGCGTCCATCGCTAGAGCAAATAAGAACGGGCTGAGCGCAGATCCTTGGTGTAGACCCATTACAACCGGAAAAGGATCTGAGTCACCTCCCACAGACCTAACCCGAGTCATAGCTCCATCATACATATCCTTTATCGCCCTAATGTAAGCCATCGGCACACCTTTCAACTCCAGACACCTCCAAAGGACGTCCCTAGGAACCTTGTCATACACCTTCTCTAGGTCAATAAACACCCTATGCAAATCCCTCTTCCTATCCCTGTATAGTTCCACCAACCTCCTAATAAGGCAGATAGCTTCCGTAGTAGAACGACCCTACATGAACCCGAACTGGTTTTCTGATATATACACCGCCCTCCTTATCCTCCCTTCGACCACCCTCTCCCACACTTTCATGGTATGATTTAGTATCTTGATACCCCTATAGTTGTTACAATTCTGGATGTCCCCTTTGTTCTTGTATACCGGAACCATTGTACTCCACCTCCACTCATTAGGCATTCTCTTTGTCCTAAAGATAACATTAAGCAACCCAGTCAGCCACTTCAAGCCTGCTCTACCCACATATCTCCAAAACTCTACTAGAATCTCGTCTGGTCCGGTCGCTTTGCCCCGACTCATCTTACCCATCGTACTCATGAGCTCCTCAACCTTAATGCGCCTACAATACCCTAAGTATCGGTGACTCTCGGAGTGCCCCAATTTCCCTAATATGATGTTTCCACGCCCCTCTTCATTAAGGAGTTTATGAAAGTACGACTGCCATCTTTGCCTAATCTGGGCCTCTTCGATCAATACTCGACCGTCCTCGTCTTTTATGCACCTCACTTGATCCAGGTCACAAGCCTTCTTCTCTCTTGCTTTGGCCAACCAAAAAAAACTTCTTGTCCCCACCTTTGCCCCCAAGTTCCTCATAAAGCCGACCAAAAGCAGCAATCTTAGCCTCTGTGACCACTAATTTCGCCTCCTTCCTAGCCTCCTTATATCTTTCTTTGTTCGCTCTCATATGATCCTTTTCGGTGCTCTCTACTAACTTAATGTAAGCCACTTTCTTGGCTTCCACTTTACCTTGGACCACATCATTCCACCACCAGCCGCCTCGGTGCCCGCAAGAGTAACCTTTCGAAACTCCCCAACACCTCTCTTGCTGCCTCCCTAATACAGTTTGGCGTCGTCGTCCACATAGCGCTAGCGTCCCCACGACTCTTCAAGGCACCCATATTCATCAACCGCCCCTCCAAATCCTGCGCATTATCCTTAGATAAAGCTCCCCACTTGATCCTCGACTGACCCCGTACAAACCTCTTCTCCCTCTTCATCAAGGTACCGACGTCCATCACCAGGAGCCTATATTGAGTTGCGAGGTTCTCACTCGGGATCACCTATAAATACAAAAATAAAAATCAATCTCTCATGCTACCAATTGTGATTAAGATAATCGCTGATACTATACAATTTACGGAAAATGTTTATCTTTATCCTTCTACCATATGAAAGTATTTTAATTTTACTAGTCGTTATATTTTGAGAACATTCTTAACTTTATCATAGTAAACTGTGCCGAAATTGCTTTGATTGATTAAATCTCTAAGTGGACAGAGTGAACTTTACATGTCAAAATGATAGAAACTAAGAGTCCACCAAACTGTATAGAGAATAGTTCACACAGTAAGCAACATATTGTAAAACCAAACAGTATAGGGAACCAATTTCTCTATCTTTATCCATAGTAAATCAACAGTAAATAAAGAACACGCGATACTAACGTATAAAACTCCTTGCTCAAGGGATTAAAAATCATGACCCATCCTAGTAGGATTTCAACTCCACTAAACCGAGCAAACTTCGGATTGCAACCTATTGCAATCTAGGAATTAAGCTATTAATCCCTCACCCCTTACAATAACTCTATTGTAAGTTCTTTGCAATAACTCTATTACATAGCAACAAACCTTGACTAACTCTAGTCAAGAAACTAAACCAAACAGTGGGTTAAATCTATCCTACGACGACATTTCTTGAAAGTAGTGAAGGATTACAAATGAAGAACAAAATAACAAAGACTCAACAAACCTAAGGACTTAAGATATCTTCAATCTTTGGATCTGGTCCTTGAGGTTGTAGCAACTTTGTTCTTGAGAGCGGGGGTGGCTCTTGAGAGAATATTATCTTTTAATTTGCAATTGTTGGAGAGGTAAAATCCGTTGCCTCATGTTGATAATATGTGTGTGTGTGATGTCATCAGAGATGATGAAATACCATGTCCTTTAGTTTGGCCTTAGCAAGCTACAATTTTGCTGTTGTGCTACTGCCAGACGGTACAGTGCAACAGCCTGCAAGACGGTACGATGCAACAACTTTTACAGTTGTAGAGTTAACTGCACGACGACCAGGGGAACTGATCCATATCCGCTCCTTTATCCGATTTATTAAGAATTGAATCAGAAATCTAACTAGTTACTCTGGATGTAAGGGAACTAATTGTATCAGGTTCCTTATCTTGTTCTCTCATGAAGTTTGTCAAATCATCAAACAAAATACGCATAACTTATCAGTTTCCCCCTTTTTAATGATGACAAAATTATAATTGATATCCCCCTTGAGAACCATATCTCCACATTGTTTCCCCTACGAATCATCCATATTCCCCCCTGAGAACCAGACCAAAGGAACTGATCACAACCAGTTCTTCGAGATTGTATGGAAAATCATCAAAACACAAAAATACATAACTTATCAATTTCCTCCTTTTTGATGATGACAAACCCAAAATTGATATTCCCCTTGAGAATAAGATTCCTTACGTGTACTGATCACATCTGGTCTATACCTGGTTTATTGAGAGTGTTGCAAATCATCAAAACATGAAACATCGTAACTTAGAGTAATTTCCCTCTTTTTGATGATGACAAGCCCATAATTGATGTTCCCCTTGAGAGCCAAATTCCTCACATGTTCTATGTGGATTAGACCTATAATCAACATTTTATCCGCAACGTTCCCCCTACAAAGCATATCTATCTTTCATGTACAACACAACATATCATTTCAGTTATGTTCCTCCCCCGGTTGACACCTATGTAACTTCCTCCTTTTGGATCGTTGAAAAGAATAAAAGAAGAAGCACAACAAAAAAGAAGTTCAGCAACATTAACTCATGCCACTTGGGCAACACATCATAAATAATAACAATAACAATAAGTGAATGTCATTTCACAAAATAGAATGATTGCCCATAGTAGGGTAGTTACAACAAAAGCACAATAGTTTCAACAATATAGAATATGACAGTTTAAACAACAAAAGTACCAATGTCATCAAACATAGGGATCAAAAGAAGATAGGAATCCGAGAGAATTTGGAAGGAGTGAAAGACATGGATCACTGGGTAGGAAGAAAAGTAAGAGGCTAAGGCCTTGATGAGTCTGTCCATTCGTTCATTCACAATCCCTTGGTCAATGGTCATCTGCTCTCTCAAGTCCTCTACATGTTTCCCCAATCTTCCATTCTCACCCTTCATTTGAGCATTCTATTCAGCCAAGGGTCCATGGAGACATGGTTCTCTACCTATCTGAGTAGGCTAAACCATCAATCAGATCATCAAGAATCTTCCCAAGCTTCTCCTTATAAAGAAAAAAATCAGTCATAATTTTTACTTCTTCTCCATAAACGTTGAAACTTAGAGGAACAACGAGGCGATTTCTATTTTTGGAACTCAACAATGTCAAGAAGTTCCTCCAATTTTCAGCAATATCATAGTCAACACTCTACCTAACAACACTTTTTGAGACTTCAAAGTCTTCTACCTCTCCAAACCTGATAACTCAACCTTTTGCTTCTGTAAGGAACTAGGTTCCTCACTCACACTACTCTTTCTTTTTCCTGAGCGGCCATGTCTCCATCTTCTTCTTCTCAACCCATTCACCCTTATCATATGTTACATCTTTCTCAGCCGGCTTTATTTTCTCCATTTTGATACTTTTTGAATTCTTTCTCGCACGTGAAGATTTTTCGGCTTCATTCTCTCTTCCAAATTCACCACATCAACAGGTCACACCACTTCTTCATCAATCATCCTACTTTTTATCAATCCTTTTTACTGGATCAAAAGTTCGTTTAAACACAGAACTCAAAAATAAAAAAGATCATCATTAGAATTAACATCCTAGGAAGGACTTGAGGGATCAGGTCCCTCATTCAGTTCCCCCTTTTCAGCACATTCACCAATTACTCCTTCAAGACTTCTGCAAACCCATCAACAATTTTAGTCTCATGCTCTAGAATATTAGATCTACCCTGTTCCCTCTCAGTTAAACTCCCATCAAAATCTACCAAAGACTTCTTGGGTTCTTGATTCAGATGGATTTAGGATTTTGGAAGGTAGCAGAGTTGGGTTCACTTCTGGCACATTTGTAGAGAAGGATTCTTTTTGAGACAAGGTTGATTTTGGTTTTGAAGAAAAGAATTGGTTTTGGTTGAGTGTAAGAGAAGGAAGTGTTTTTTTGGGGCATTGGGTCAGTTTAGGAAAAGTTTAACAGTTTGGACTTCAAAAATTAGGAGAGAGGCAGGAATAAATTAATGACATGACACTTCAGCAATTTAAAAAGGCATATAAGCATTGGAGAGACTACTAACATGAGTTGCAGGAACCAGGGTCCTTGAGAGTTTTTGAAAATCTGAGCAAATACTTTTAGAAGTGCAATGTCACTTGCTTTGTGCTGAAACTGTCATGTGTGTATACTTGTAACAATACAGATTTGAGTTATATGTCGCCGAAAAATACTTTTTAGCATTGTATCTTTCCTTCTTAACGTAGCTTATCATCGATGGACCATGTCCTTAGTTGAGCTTGATCAACCCCAACTTCGAACGATTTCTTTCAAAATGTTCCCTGCTCAGTGGCTTGGTGAAGATGTCTGCTACCTGGTTCTCCGTCTTCCAGAACTTCATACAAATCAGACCCTTTTCAACATTATCCCTCAAAAAGTGATATCGCACATCAATGTGCTTTGTCCTCTTGTGTTGTACCAGATTCAAGTCAGCTTTAGCAATAGAAAGAGCCACAAAGTTTGTTTCTTTGTATCCCATGAGATCAAGCATGACTCCAGAAAATGTGCCATTCTAGACGTGTTCTTTCTATCCACCAGATATCCAACAGAATCAACATCATCAAATCCAACCAAGTCAAAATTATCTCCTGAAAAATAGACGAGGACCAGGTATGTTCCCTTAAAATTCCTTTGGCAGCCTTCAAGTGAGATTCTTTTGGGCCAGGGTCCAATTAGTGTTCTATCTGAAAGCCTAGGGACCAGGTGCCACACTTTGTTCCTCTCAAACTAATGGAGTTCTTCTTGCATAACAACTATCTAGTAAGCATTTTTCAATGCTTCTTTGATGTTCTTAGGCTCAATTTGAGACAAGAAGGCTGAGAGGGAAAATATGTTCCTTGCCTTAGATCTAGGTTGAATACGAGAGTCTAAGGGTGTGGTTACATTTTGAAGGGATGTGAACTCTTTTGCTTCCAATTGGATACTTGAACTTCAGAATTTGAAAGACAGGTTCCTCCATTTATTTAAACATCATTTACATCAACAAAATTGTGACTTCCACTCCTTTGTTCTGTATCAGGAGTACCTAATGCAGCATCAACAACCCTATGTTAAGCTTCAGTCGAGGTGATAGAGGGAACAGGTTCCTCTATGCCTTTTGGAGATTCTGCTGCATCTCCTTCATCACTCTGCTTGACTTGACTCATTAAATTAGTCGTTCCAGAGCATTTATAAATTATCCATCTTCATCTTCTTTGTTATGTGACCCTTTGCCACCATTGTTGAGAACAAACCATTTTGCATCCAAAGGCTTTCGGGTAAGTCAGCATAAGTTTTCTCCCATTGAACAATTCATAGAGAGACTTCTCGAGGGACCTGATCATGCACTTGTAATCATTTAGCATGCTAAGTTGACTGCTTCAGCCCACGAACCAGGTCATCCATAACCAACTTGTTCAGCATATGAAAACTCGCATGCCCAGTCGTCTGTGCTATAACTCAGCATCATCATCAATGACACTTAGGCATGTTATATCACCACCATTCAGTGAATTAGGTCTGCAATATAGATGTACTTGAACCTTTTGGCTATCAACACCACTTCACCAATTTTGAGATTGGCGACAGTGCAAGATTTAGACAAGAACTTGACTTCATTTTCCCTTATCACAAATTTGAGACAAACTTAACAAGATATATTTCAAGCCATTCACATGGTACACATTTTCAATTGCATGGGAGAGTGTTTTGCCAATTTTTCCAACACCAAGAATATAACCCTTCTTGACGTTTCCAAAGGACACACTCACACCTTGGAAGACCTAGAGTGAGAGAAAATTATCCATTCTTTCAGTCATATGCTTAGAGCAGCCTCTATGCATGTACTATTTTTTGACTGCTACCCCTCACTCCAACCTGCACATGAAATCACTGATTAGAATTAGAAACCCAAGCCAACTTGGGTCCCTTATAATGATATAACAAGCGAATCAAACGTCTTTTTGCCCATGCAGACATCACATATTTTCTTTTTGGGAAACCAAGTTCCTCAACAGTAGGCATCTTTTCAACAAACACTTTATTTTTCTGCAAAGACTGAATTTTAGTTTTACAAGATTCCTTGCAATTACCCGTTTGATCACAGTGAGTACACAACCAATTTTCAGTCATAATTACATACTTGTATGGGGATTATAGGAGGTTTTAGCCTTTTGGAACCCGATTAATTGCATGTTTCCACCATTACTCTTGTACATAGACATTATTACATCAGAAGACCGGGTCCATTTAAGTGATTTATAAAGATCATTTTAAACCCCTTTCAGATCTTCCTAAAGTTGTCTATTATTTTCAAGCTCAACAACAAGACTTGTTTTAACTTTCTTAAGCTCTCTTAAGCTCAAGTGGCTTCACTAGCCACTTTTTTTATCCTTAGGGGTGTCCATTCATTTTCTTATTTGGTTTTTCAATAGGTATTTTCTCTGGTTACTTATTCCACATGTTCCTTGAAGTCTACAATGGAAACTACCATGTCATCCCTCTCTTGTTCTATCTTACCAATTTCTTGAATTAGAGCATTTTTCTCATTAATGAGGCTATGATCGGCCTCAATCAACATATTTTCTAAGGACATCAATTTTTTCTTAGAGTAAGTTTTTAAATTTCTTTGAACATCAAGAAATCTTACCTCATCTTCCTCCTTGTCCTCGTCATCATCAGATTTAGCCATGAATGCAAAGATTTACTCATATTATGAAGATTCATTGTCAACAGTCATCATAGATGCATCTCCTTGGTCATACTCACCTTCAGATTCACTGGAGGAATCTCCCTAGTCGGCCAAATCTTGCTTCACCATGTTGTCACCAACATCTCTTCTTTTGAACTTCCTGCCAGGGACCTGGTTCCTCTTAGACGCCTCATCAGTGTGGGTTTTGTAATGATCTTGCTTATGAAGAGGACAATCTTTAATGAAGTGTCCAGACTTTCCACACTTATGGCAACAATCATTTCCTTTGAAATTTCTACTTGAACTTCCTTTCTTTGGAATGCCACCATTTTTTAGAATCATATTTTGGAATCTTCGAGTGAGATACTCCATGTCGGATCCATCACTACTTGAGTCATTGTTGGCAGCCTGGAGATTAAGGTTCTTCTCCTTCTTGGGCTCTCTTCTTTCAAGATCCCTTTTTCTCTTCATCTCATAAGTTTGAGATTTCCAATAAGCTCGTCAATAGTCATCTTCTATAGGTCCTTGGCTTCAGTGATAACATTAACCTTGCTCTCCTAGGAACATGGTAGAACACTGAGTATCTTCTGGACCAGGTTGTTGGTTGGAATGATTTCACAAAGTGAATGAAGCTCATTGATTATGGAAGTGAAACGAGTATGCATCTCTTGAATGGCCTCATCCTCTTTCATTTTAAGGAGTTCATACTCAGTTGTAAGCATATCTATTATGGACTGTTCCATTGTGAGTAGTTTGAAGAGCTTCCCATATTTCCTTGGCAGATTCAGATGACGAGATACGGTTGTACCCGTCTGGTCTAATACCACACATTAGAATCTTCTTTGCCTTCAAGTTCTTCTTAACAGCTTTTCGGTCAGCATCATTGTATTCTTTCATTGTCTTTGGAATATTCTTTGTTCCTATCTCCAGCAGCCTTCATAGGGACAAAAGGACCATCATAAATCACGTCCCAAAGCTCGGAGTCTTCAGCCATAATGAAGTCATGCATTCTTGTTTTCCATCAACCATAGTATTGACCGTTGAATCTTGGGGATCTATAGGTTGATTGTCCTTCCTCGAAGTTTGGTGAGCAACCATGATGAAGATCCTTTCTAGGTGTTAACCTTTTAGAAATAAACCGCTCTGATACAAATTGATAGAAACTAAGAGTCCACCAAACTGTATAGAGAATCAGGTTCTCTATCAGTTCACACAGTAAGCAACAAACTGTAAAACCAAATAGTATAGGGAACCATGTTCTCTATATGTTCCCATAGTAAATCAACAGTAAATAAAGAACACGTGATACTTACGTAGAAAACTCCTTATTCAAGCGATTAAAAATCACGACCTACCCTAGTAGGATTTCAACTCCACTAAACCGAGCAAACTTCGGATTACAACTTATTTCAATCTAGGAATTAAACTCTTAACCCCTCACCCTTACAATAACTCTATTGTAAGCCCTTTGCAATAATTCTATTACAAAGCAACAAACCTTGACTAACTCTAGTCAAGAAACTAAACCATACATTGGTTTAAATATGTCCTACAAAGACACTTCTTGAAAGTAGTGTAGGATTACAAATAAAGAACAAAATAACAAAGACTCAACAAACCTAAGGACTTAATATATCTTCAATCTTTGGATCTGGTGCTTGAGGTTGCATCGGCTTTGTACTTGAGAGAGAGGTGGTGGTGGCTAGCAATTGAGAGAATATTATCTATTGATTTGCAAGTATTGGAGAGATGAAATCCCCTGCCTTATGTTGATAATATATATGTGTGTGATGTCATCAAGGATGATGCAATAAAGTGTCTTTTAGTTTGGTTTAGAAAGCTATAGTTGTGCTGGTGCCATACGGTACAGTGCAGCAGCCTGCCAGACGGTACAATGCAACAACATTCACATGTGTAGAGTTGACTGCATGACAACTAGAAGAAGCAGACATCTGACTAGTTACTCTGAATGCATGAGAACTAATTATATCAGGTTCCTTATCTGATTCTCTTGTGAAATTTGTCAAATCTTCAAACAAAAGACAACAACTTATCACAAAATACGTTGGTTTACTCTCTACTGTAAACTAGTGTTTAAAAACACCTTCATATATGATTCAGGTAAATCGAGATGATTCTCTAATGATCACGCTCAACTGTGTCTAATAAAAGACTATACGGGCGTTGCAAATATAACCTGGGGTATTATGCCCAGAGTCGATCCCACATGGACTTAACGTATCAAAAGAAGCTTGTAAAATACTAAATTCTTACTAGTTAACCTCCTCAAACTTTATGAATAACAATTGTTGTTGTGATTACTGCTACATCTAATTGAATCTAATAAACCGAGAATAACTATCAAGCAGCTGTAAACAATTGGAATAAAAGTCTAAGGCAATGGTTTCCCCCGTTGGTTCTTTCCCTAGTTGTATGTTCCTATAGCTTTGATTTGGTTGTCTCTATCAATCATGAACTCTCCAGTTATCGTAAATCTTTCTCAAGCATTTATGACAATTTACTAGACGCACTCTCTCGAGCTACGCTAGCTATATTTACGTTACGGTTCACTTTAGATTGCACCCGAGGTATATTATCTCTAACCCAACCTCTAAACCCTCGGTTATGACTCTCGTCTATACTCCGGGAGTGGTGTTGTTCAACAACTACCTAAATATGCACTCTTTCTCAAGCAGATACATAATAAATAGGAATCGCTAGTTGAGGGCCCTTCAACTAACTACAATCAAAACGTAGTTGAACAAATAGAGATGAATAACCAACTCAAAACTATATTAACATGCCAACAAGTTTATCCCCAACGGGTTCCACCAAAACCTTAGATAAAAATATTTAGCCACTCATAATAATAACAAAAACTACAAAATAATTCATAGTCAATGATAAAAGAACAAAAGAAGAGAATAAAGATTGATGCCCAATGTTCCTCCTTGCCTCTTGCCCTTGATTTTGATGTTTTCTACTGTAAAAACTGATTCTCTTACCTCTTGGGCGAATTCCTTAAGTTTATATAAGGTTTGGAGCTTAAAATCCCGTGTTTTGCACTTTAGTCCCTGAAGTTTATGCGTCCTGCCGCGGTCGCACCGCGGTCACACCAGGACCAGGGCCAAATAGGCTCTCTGAATCTGCGACTGCTTCCTACCGCGGTTTCACCGCGGCCACGCCCGGACCGCGGCAGGCCTACTTCAGCTCTGCTTTTGCTTACTATTTGGTGCACTTTTGTAACGACCCGGTCGTCGTTACGCAGTATACGCATCTATTCCCTTATTTCTGTCTTGTAGTAGCTCGGTTAGACTGTTCATGAAGTGTTGGGGTTGGTTGGTTCGGGTTCGGAGTGAAAACAGAGTGGATGGAGACACTTAGTCTCTAACAAGAGCCTTAAAGTTCGAAAAGTCAACCCGGAGTTGACTTATTGGTAAACGACCTCGGAATGCGGATTTTATGGCTCGGATAGCTTCGTTAGGTGATTTGGGACTTAGGAGTGTGTTTAGAATATTTTTAGGATGCCCGGTGTAGAATTAGGCTTGAATTGGCGAAGTTAGTATTTTGGCGAATTTCGGTTGATAGGCGAGATTTTGATCCGAGGGTCGGAATGGGATTCCGAGAGTTGATGTAGCTTTGTTAGGTCATTTTGGACTTGCCCGCAAAATTTCAAGTCATTCGGAGATGATTTGGTTGGGGTTTTGATCAAATGCGTGTTTCGGAAGTTTTTGGAAATCATAGGCTTGAATTGGATGAGAATTTATGGTTTTGATGTTGTTTTTGGCGTTTTAATGGCTCGACAAAAATTGAATAACCATGTTGGATATGTTGGTATGTTTGGTCGGGGTCCCGAGGGGCTCAGGTTTGATTTCGGGCGTTAAACGGAGAATTTGGAACTTGAAAAGCAGCTGAAGCTGCTACTGCTGGTGCGATCGCACCTGCGATGCTTGGGCCGCAGGTGCTGACATCGCAGGCGCGAGAATGAAGGCGCAGGGGCGGAAGGAAGTCCGCACGTGCGATGTCGCAGGTGCGGGAAAGGTATTGCAGGCGCGAAGTCTGGGAGGTCAAGTGGTTTTCGCAGGTGCGGTTGAAAGGTCGCACCTGCGTAGTCGCAGGTGCGAGAAAGGCACCGCTATTGCTGAAATGCCTAGGCAGAACCTATAAAAGGCAGCCTTCGCAAAATTTACCTTCTTTCACCATTTTTACACTCGGTTTTAAGCTTTTTGAAGGGGTTTTAAGAGAGATTTCGCGGGTTCTTCAAAGAGGTAAGTTTCTTGGACTCAAAACTCGTTATATTGTGCATTAAGAATGATTTTAGGTTGAAATTTTTGGTAAAAACAGTAGAAAAATGGTGGTTAGGGCTTGGGTTTAAGAGAGGAATAATGGGGGAATTGGAGGGCCATTTGAGGTCCGATTTTTGTGTTCTTGGTATGGTTAGACTTGGGAAAAGACAAGGAACCTAATGTTGTGAAA
>ML243407.1:648-27531 GCA_005239495.1 Nicotiana undulata
GTATCAGGTGAGGGTATTAAGGTTGATCCACAGAAGATTGAGGCAGTTCAGGGTTGGCCTCGTCCTACTTCAGCTATGGAGATCAGGAGTTTTCTGGGTTTGGCAGGTTATGATCGCCGTTTTGTCGAGGGATTTTCTTC
This sequence comes from Nicotiana undulata, assembly GCA_005239495.1. NCBI lineage: Eukaryota > Viridiplantae > Streptophyta > Magnoliopsida > Solanales > Solanaceae > Nicotiana > Nicotiana undulata. Next base: position 789 of record ML243407.1, read on the forward strand.
TATTGCCGCTCAATTAACTAGGTTGACTCAGAAGAATGCCCCGTTCCAGTGGTCCGACGATTGTGAGGCGATCTTTCAGAAGCTCAAATCAGCTTTGATATCAGCACCAATTCTTTCATTACCTTCTGAGTCAGGGCCCTATACAGTATATTGCGACGCTTCACGCGTCGGGTTGGGATGTGTTGTGATGCAGGATGGCAGGAATATTGCTTATGCTTCGCGGCAGCTGAAGGTATCAAATTTAGCTCAAAAATTCGAAATTGGTCAAAACCCGACCCCCAGGACCGCATCCCGAAACTCAGAAAATTTTATACCAAAATTTTCTTTGTCCTCTCACGAGTCCGTACATATAAAGAACACCAAAATCGGAGTTCATTTCACCCCTCAAATGGACCCCTAAAGGTCTCATAATCTCAAGCCCTAAAACCCAATTTTTCTACTGATTTTCCATGAATTTACACTGTTTTTATGTTCTATAATCACCCACAATCGAGTTTTAATGACTAGAACATTTACCTCAATGAAGAACAAGCATTCCCCTCTTCAAAATCGTCCCCAAAAGCTCCTTTCCGTACAACAATGGTGAAAAATAAAGTTTAAGTCGCGGAGGGTTTATTTTTATATTTTTTGAACAGTGGTTCCGCACCTGCGGCCACTTAAGCGCACCTGCGGACCCGCATCTGCGGTCCCAGGTGCGCACCTGCGCATACGACTTAAATTCCCAATTTCCGCACCTGCGATGGCTTTTTCGCACCTGCGGAAGCTCATCTGCACCTGCAGACCTCGCGCCTGCTGTCCTCTTTCCGCAGGTGCGACCACACCAGCAGCAGCTTTGCTGCATTTTCCCAAGTTCAACCCTCCGTTAACCATCTGAATTCAATCCCGAGCCCCTTGGGACCCCAACCAAACTTACCAATGTATCCCATAACATCATTCGAACTTAGTTGCACTCTCAAAACACCAAAACTAACATCAAAACACCAAACTTACATCAGATTCAAGCCTAAGAACTTTGATATTTCTAAAATCCACCAATGATGCCGAAACTATCCAAATGAACTCCGATTGACCTAAAGTTTTGCAGACACATCCAAAATGACATTACCAACCTTTTCCATTTGTCGGAATTCCATTCCGACCCCAATAGCCTATTTTCCACTGCCGACCGGAATCGCCAAAAACTAACTTTCGCCAATTCAAGCCTAATACTACACCGGACATCACAAAATTATTCTGAACATACTCCTAAGTCCCAATTTACCTAACGAAGCTATCCGAGCCATAAAATCCGCATTCCGAGGTCATTTACCAATAAGTCAACTCTCTGTTGACTTTTCTCATTTTTAAGGCTATTTTTAAAGGCTAGTTGACTGAACTTTCACTACAACCATTCGATTTCAATCCTATCAACTCTAATACATCAAATACAGTATAACCAATCTATAATAAGTCAATAACAACAATTATAATGCAGGTTTTGCGTAACAACATATCAGGTCGTTACAAGATTACCTTTTGCATATCTGACATCACAATCAATCATTCTCCAGTTCCTAAGTGCAAATCATCTGTCAAGTAGTTGATGAAAAAACTCCAGCTATGCTTTGTCTCCTGGTCCACAACCCATGCTGTAGGAAACATTTGTTGATTTTCATTCTTGTCAACCGAAACTAGAAGCTCACCTTTACAAGCACCCTTTAAGAAACAACCATCAAAACCTATGATTTCCTACATCTTTCTAACCCACCTTTCTTCAATGTATCAAAGCACACATAAAAGTAAACAATGAGATTTTTTCCTGGCTCAGTTTCACTATCCATCCTTACCCAACATGAGCTACCAGGATTGGTCTGCTTTATCATATCAGCATAATCACATAACCTTGCAAACTCAATATTCCAATCACCCATGGACTCTCCGAGAACATGCAGTTTAGACCTATAACAAATTGTCTTGCCAACATAAAATCCTAGCTTGTCCCTACACAACTCTTGTATTTACCATATCCTTATGTGGGGCTGCTTAGTTATTTCATCTTTGAATTTCTTTGCAACAAACTTTGAAGTGTACAACTTATTCTTGTTTGAAGTATCACATTTGTTTACTGGGTAGTAGTTCTTTACTTTAAAATCACCCGAATCTCTATCAATACAAGCATAGCACACCCATTTGCATCTCTTTGATTTACACTTAGCTCTCACCCTATGTGGTTCATTTGGTCTCAATTTAATATGCACCTTGTACTCAATTACATAATTTGCTAATGTTTTCCGACACTCTATAGCATTCTCAAAAATCATCCCAAGTTCAAATATAGAAACTTCACAATTAGGATCATACCTGACTTTTGTACTCCTCCTTCTTGCTGGTATATCAACACCAGGAATAACTTCAGGACCTAACTCTTCTATGCTATATTCACTATCAGCCTCTAAACTATCAATAAACTGCTCATCCCCACCTAATTTACTTACATATCTTGAAGCCTTGTTTATTCTAATATCATCAAATCTTCTATCAATACCTGTTTCTCCTAGTGGTATCTCCTCTGTTGCAATTGGTTTTTTCCTCTGCTTACCCTGCCTCTTGCTCCCCCTTTCATCCCTTAAAGATCTCAATTCATCATCAACCTCTGAATCATCTTCTTCAGGAAGAACATCTGCTTGTGAGTCACTACTCTCAACATCTGATTGCACTCCATTTTCATCAACATTATGGTCTGTTTCAGCAGCATTTAAAGTTGGTTCAGCATCATTCAAAGTTGGTTCAGAAGCATTGTGAGTTGGTTCAGTATCATTCAAAGTTGGTTCAACAACATTGTGAGTTGGTTCAGCAGGCGGCTCAATAGGTTCTTCGACATTTATATTACTCCTAGTTTTTGCCCTAGCTTTAAATTGTTCATTACCACCCTCACCTACTTCTGTCCCACATAAAAGACCAACTACGTCTTAGAGTATTTCAGGCTGACTCACCCCATGACGCAAATAAACATCCAAAATATCACCATGTTTTAAATCTTACACAAATTCATACAATTGAGAATCAGATACGACTTTGATAAATTCACCATTTTTTTCTTTTTGACAATAAAACCCTTTGACAACTGCATACCCATGGTCTTTAGCATAAGTAGACAACTCGACAACACTAAAAGGGTCTTTATCGATAGCAACTACAAAGGCATATAATTCCCCTTTGTATATTGGGGCAAGTTGTTCGATAAATGTACCCCCCTGGTGAAAACGAGTTAAAATATAGTCATCCATAATATTCTCTTACACAAGACGACAAGGGACCAGCACAAAGGAAAACCCCCAAAAAAACCCTAGCTTTATCAATAACTTAAAAAAAAATAAGCCACAACTGTAGCAATAGAAAATAACGAGAGATCAGGCCTTTAAGCGTTTTAAATACCGTGAGAAATCAATAGAAATACTAGATTCCAACACCATTGACAGAAAGAAGAAGAAGCTTAGTAAGTGTGGTTTCTTTCTTTGTTTTCATCGATGGTAAAAGGAATGGGGTTAATTTGTTTAAATTGTTTGTTTAGGGCTGTTTATTTGTGTATTTTAGTGGAAATAAGACTATATAGGTGAGGTGGACGGTGAGATGGACAATTAAATGGTGTGGCATGATATTTAATGGTTATTTGTTCCACGTAGACGGAGATTGCAGAATACGCGCTTGGTGAATTAATAAGCCTGCACAAAACGTGTCTAATTGGTATAATAAATGCCTAAGAAATGAGTTCAGATGGAAAGAGGCCTACTTTAAGGGTCTAAGTGAAAAATGGAGCCAACTTTAGGTGTCTCCGTATGTATTCAGCCCCTCTCTCTCTCTCTCTCTATATATATATATATATATATATATATATATATATATGTCACGACCCACTTCTCCCTCCGACTGGGTCTCGTGACGGCACCTAGTCTAGACGACTAGGTAAGCCTATGCCTTAAGCAAAATTTAGATAAAATGGAAAAAAGTAACAGTAAGTGAAATAATTCATAATAAAGTCGACGCCGTTCGGCATAAACAGTTACTTTACCCAGAACCCGGAATATCACCATACATCACAAGCTACTCTACTGCTCAATATACACAACTGGAAAAGAGAAGACTGTATAGTTTCGTCTACAAGTACTACGACTTCAAGATAGGAAGGGGTCTCGGAATCTCCGGACGCTGCAGATTATACCTCGAGTCTCTTGATACTGCTGCTGCTGACTAGCTGAGATACCGCGTGATAGGACCTGGATCTGCACATGGGAAAAACATGCGCAGAAGGGCGTGAGTACTCCACATTTGGTACCTAGTAAGTGCCAAGCCTAACCCCAGTCAAGTAGTGACGAGGTCAGGTTGAGGCTCTACTGAGGTTGCAGTTCAAAATAAGACAGATATAGTTAACAGCTAAGTAGACAGTAATAATTAACGGCAATTCAAAGTAAGGATCAGAAGAAAGAGTAATGAATCTCCTGTTCGGCACAACATATAACTCAGGTGATAATCATGCAATGCATTACATGGGGAAAGCTCCCGGATCTCGGTCCGTAGTCCCAATTTAAATATGCAATGCAGTACAGGAGGAAAGCTCCCGGATCTCGGTCCGTACTCCCAATTTAAATATGCAATGCAGTACAGGGGGAAATCTCCCGAATCTCGGTCCGTAGTCCCAATTTAAATATGCAATGCAGGACTATATATATATATATATATATAGATATATATATATATCAGATAAAGCGAAGTTTCAAGGTTTGGGGAAAATCATTAGTAAATACGGGTAAAGTACTTAGACTGTGTTCAAACAGTAGTAACGAGAGAAAAATCAAGTAAAATCAGTGGTTATGATAAAATATTAAATTGTTGTTCAGCTCAATGAAGGGCAGTAATAATAGAATTGAAATTTAGGCAGGTTATAGAAAAAAAGAATTATGGAATTTCCGTGACAATGTCCCATGCACACGCTCGTCACCTCACGTACACGGTTTTTTTTATAGGAATAACCAGTAAAAATGCCCAAGGGAGATTCCCCAACACAGAGTTAGGCAAGCCACTTACCTCGACTGTGCAAATCAATTAGTGATCACGCTCTTTCCACGAGTATCCAACTTCGGGTGGCCCAAATCTATTCAATTCGATGGTAGAATGTAAATATCATTTCAAGAAATCAAAGTAACTAATTAATTCGAAGCTAATACGCGAAATTAGGAATTTTGACCAAAACGCCCCTCGGGCCCACGTCTCGGAATCGGGAAAAATTTATATTTTCTGAACCCTTGTTCGCTCACGAGTCTAACCATATGAAAATCTCTCAAATCGGAGGTNATCAATTAGTGATCACGCTCTTTCCACGAGTATCCAACTTCGGGTGGCCCAAATCTATTCAATTCGATGGTAGAATGTAAATATCATTTCAAGAAATCAAAGTAACTAATTAATTCGAAGCTAATACGCGAAATTAGGAATTTTGACCAAAACGCCCCTCAGGCCCACGTCTCGGAATCGGGAAAAATTTATATTTTCTAAACCTTTGTTCGCTCACGAGTCTAACCATATGAAAATATCTCAAATCGGAGGTCAATTACCCAATCAAAACCCCAAAATTCGTTCTAGGAAGTTTCTTCCAATTTTCCCAAATTTCAACTCAAAAATCTCGAATTAAGGGTGGAATTTAAGATTAGAATCATGGAAATTAACCTATGATGGTTAGAAATTACTTACCTTGAACACCCAGGTGAAAAGCCTCTCAAAAATCGTCTCCCCCGAGTTCTCACAACTCAAAAATGGTGAAAATAGGCTTTGGGTTCGAAATGGGGTTTTTAATATTCTGCCCAGTCATTTCTTCTATGCGATCGCGGAGAATCCTCTGCAATCGCGAACAGTAAGTATCCCACACACCCAAATAACCCAATGCGATCGCGTACAGTGACCTGCGATCGCGTACCCTCACGCCCCAAGACCTATGCGATCGCGACCTGTTGAATGCGATCGCGGAGACCAAACTTAGAAAGCTCTGCGATTGCGGACCATATCTTGCGATTGCAAAGAACAAACTCGAGGCTTCCATGATTTACCCTCTGCGATCGCGGCTAATGACCTGCGATCGCAGGGAACCAGAAACTGCTGGTGTAAAAACCAGCAAACCAGCAATGGGTTAAGGCCAAAATGTGTCCGTTTGAACACCCGAACAGACACGAGGTCCCCCAGGACCCCAACCAAAACCACCAACTAGTCCAAATACCTTATTCGAACTTGGTCGAGCCTTAAAAACACGCTCCATAATATCAAAATCATCAGATAAGCATAGATTCAAGCCTAAGAACTTAGGAATTTTCAAGAATTCACCTCCGACGCCGAACCACGTCTAAACTCGTCCGAATGACCTCAAATTTTGCACACAGGTCATAAATGACATTCCGGACCTGCTGTCGCTTTCGGAATTCCATTCCGAGTCCGATATCAAAATCTCACCTATCGGCCGAGATATGACTTGCATAGTAGATGGGATGGAGAATTTTGTTGTGCCTTTGACCCAAAACTGGACCAATAGCTACACCACTAGCGTCATACATAAGCTCGAATGGGAGAGACCAATTAAGTGTGACAATAATAGGGGTCGTGGTGAGATTCTCCTTAAGCTCCTCAAATGCTTTGAGGCATTCATCATTGAACAAGAACTTGGCGTCTTTTTCAAGGAGATTGCACATAGGGTTTACAATTTTTGAAAAATCCTTGATGAAGAGCCGATAGAAGCTGGCATGACCAAGAAAGCTTCGGATGCCTTTCATCGAAGTTGGAGGAGGGAGTTTGGAGATGATCTCAATCTTCGCCTGATCGACCTCTGTAACGACCCGGCCGGTCGTTTAGAGATCCACCACGTTGTTTAGCAGTTGGAAGTCACGAACAACTTCATTTCAGGTATATTGACTTGTGCATATGGTCGGAATTGAAATTCAGGAAGATCGAAGTTGAATTTAAAGGAAGATCCTCATTTTAGAAGTCTTAAATTGAAGAAATCGAGTAAAACTAGAATTTTGAGTAAACAACCTTGAAATCAGGATCTGGGGTTCCAGCAAGTTCGAATGATGATTTCGGACTTGGGCGTATGTCCGGAACGGGTTTTGGACAACCCGGGAATAGTTCAGCGCATATTGTGGAAAGTCAGTATTTTAAGGAAATTTCCTAAGTTTGACTTGAAGTGCATTTCAATGATATTGAGGTCCGTTTGGGATTCTGAGTCTGGGAATAGCTCCGTATTGTGATTCTAGAGTTGGGAGCATGATCGGAAGTGAATTCGGATATCCGAAAGTTAATTTAAGGTCATTTGGCTAAAGATAGAAAACTGAAGGTTTTTGAAGAATTCGACCGAAAATGGAAATTTTGATATTGCGGTTGAAATGTGATTCCAGAAGTTGGAGCAGGTCCGTAATGTCGAATGTGACTTGTGTGCAAAATTTGGGGTCAATCGGACGTGATTTGATAGGTTTCGGCATCGGATGTGAAAGTTAGAAATTTCAAAGTTCATAAAGTTGAATTTTAGTGCGATTCATGATTTCGGCGTTGTTTGAGGTGATTTGAAGCCCCGAGCAAGTTCGTGGGATGTTATGGGACTGAGTCGTGTGTTTGGACGGGATCCCGAGGGCCTCGGGTGTGTTTCAGGGTGGTTTCGGGGCATTTCGGAGTAAATTTGCTGTTGCTGGTTTCTGGTGCTGCTGGTGTTCTATGCGATCGCAGCCTTAGCTGTGCGATCGCGAAGTAGAAAGGTGAAGGGGGTGAGTTTGGCTTATGCGATCGCGATCCCTTGTGTGCGATCGCGGAGAAGGATTTAGGGGGGCGGGTTTTTGGCCTATGCGATCGCGGAAAGGAAGGCTGGGCGGCTTGTGAAATCGCGGGCGGTGTATGCGATCACGGAGGGAGGCAGCAGGTGGCCTGTGCGATCGCGGGAAAGATGGTGCGATCGCATAGGTGTTGGTTCTGGGCAGTGTTGATTTAAAATGGGATTTTGGCATTTCTCTCTCATTTTGCATATGCCATAGACGGATTTTGAGAGCATTTCAGGAAGATTGCAACCAAGCTTCAGAGTTGCGAGCCGTCGAGAGTAGATTTCGGAGATTTGAGCGCATCCTTGATCCAAGGGGTGATTTCGTCGAGGTGAGTCTCCTTTCTAACCTCGTAAGAGGGAAATTGTCCCTCTAGGTAACCTTGTTTGCTATGTGATCTTGTTTGGGGGCTACGTACGCACCGAGTGACGAGAGTCCATACACAACATGTTCATTGTTTTCCCCTGTTGTAGCTTAGATATGACTTGTATACTTGTGTGATTGGTATTGTTGTCTTTAAACGTTGTGATACTCGGCTTGATTTAAGTTTGATAAGAGAATCACAGGGTGGGATCGGGCCTTACGCCACAACAGAGTGATGATTGATTATATTATGGGATCGGGCCGTACGCCACGGCAGAGTGATGATTGATTATATTATGGGATCGGCTCGTACGCCACGGGAGAATGATGATTGATTATATTATGGGATCGGGTCGTACGCCACAGCGAGATTGAGACTACAGGGTGGGATCAGGCCGTACGCCACGACGAGATTGAGACAACAAGGTGGGATCGGGTTGTACGCCACAGAAAGATTGAGACTACAGGGTGGGATCGGGTCGTACGCCACGACGAGATTGAGACTACAGGGTGGGATCGGGCCGTACGCCACGACGAAGATTTATAGGATGGGATCAGGTCGTACGCCACGGCGAGATTGAGATTTACAGGATGGGATCGGGCCGTACGCCACGGCGGAGCGAGGTGAGTGAGTACCATATGGGAGCGGGCCGTACGCCACGACATATACCAAACTTGTTTGATTTGAGGTTTCTATTTGATGTCGGATATTAATGTACTTGATTATTTGTTTTACTTGCCTATAGTTTTCCCTACACCCTGCTTACTTTATTACTGTTGGACCTTAGTGAGTATCGAGTCGACCTCTCGTCACTACTTCTTCGAGATTAGACGGGATACTCACTGGGTACATATATGTATATGTACTCATACTACAGTTTCTGTGCATTTTGTTGCACATGTACCTTTATAGTACAGTGATTGATTTGGAGACTTACACGGGCTGCATTCATCCAGGGGCGTTCCACAGCTACCGGAGTCTCCCTTCTGTGTACTTACATTCTATATTTAATGCCTTTGTCCAATTTGTTTTTCGAACAAGCATTGTATAATTGTATAAATCCTTAGAAATTGCTCATGTACTTGTGTCACCGGGTTCTGGGGATGTGTTGAGTCTTGGTTTACTGAATTAAATGGATTTCCTGTCGTGTTTAATTTACAAAAATTTATTTATTTGATTATGAAATTCAATAAAGGCAACGATTTCGAAATTGTTAAACAGGAAGGTATCTCAATTGATTAAGGGGTTGGCTTTCCTGGCAGTGGTGTCCGGCGCTATCACAACTCATAGGTTTTGGGTCGTCAAAATGTGGTATCAGAGCTCTAGGTTCTCGTAGGTTTCACGAGTCATGATCAAGTCTAGTAGAGTCTTGTGGATAGGTAGGGAGACGTCTGTACTTATTTTTGAGAGGCTACAGGGCTGTTAGGAGTACTTCCCTTCTTGATTCCTCATCGTGTGACTTGATTCCTTTAAGGCTTATGCCTATGCTTCTTCCTACTCAATCTTACGTGTCGCGAAGCGCTTGTTATGAATCGAGGGTTGAGGACTTTTAATGATATTATGGATGTGGTGCAGGATGTTTCTCCCATCGTAGTTGATTGAGGCTATCATCGTTGTTCTGCGGAAGAATTTTATGTCATCTCAGCTCAGTAGCTGTATTTCTGAGAACTTTGAGGCCATGCTCTGGTGGTCATGAAACTTACGATTGGTTATGGCAAGATGTCTATATGAGGATAGAATGTTTGCCCATGTGTTGGGGTGATGAACGGTTTGAATGGAGGTCTTCTTAGAGTGTGATTTCAAGATTTCAGTATTTTTGTTCCGGTGGAGGAAAAGCATTAGGATGATAAATGATCATGTTTTGGGCTGATAAAATAGTAAGGATTGGTGTTTTCAAGTGAGGTGGAGTACTCACTTGTAATAAGCTATCGCCCCCTTTGATCAAATGGAATGTGTTAAGTTCGCCGACGTTATAGCCATTCGGTTGCGTTGGGTTGGAGTGTTGTGAATTAGTGTTGAAGAAGCAGCCGTCGGAGGTCGTGGGGTGTTGTGGTTCCGTATTGAATAAGCACTTTTAATGAAGGCAGCTCGAGGAAGATGATCTTCGTAAGGATTTAAAGTTATAGGGGATCTACCAGTTTAAGAGCTACGGAGAATGGTATTGAATTCAGGCAGTAAGTGGGCACTATTCGACGGAGGAAGATATGTGAGAAGTGTTGGGCGGTGGTGCCAATTCTAAAAGATTAGGTGTAAGGAGAGGAAGTCAAATAGCGCTTGAGGGAATAAGTTGGGCCAAGTGGGAGAGCGGAATAATAGTGGTGAATCAGAAGATGTAGTAGTGCAGTTAGTAGATGTCCAGGGGGAGCGGACAGATTGGTAAGGTTGGTAAATGGGCACATGCTCAGGATGGGGGTCTTGATATTGTAGAAAGAGTGAATCATAGTGTAATGGTAGGTGTCAGTTGGCTAGTTTCCTCGGGTGGGTTGTCTTCTGTGAGTAGGTTAGCGGTTGTAGGGATGGTAAGTTCTGTGCGGAGTCCTAGTGGCTAGTCGGAAGGAAGTAGAATGTGTGAATGGTGTTAGAAAATTCAAATATTTAAGGAGGGCTAACAGGAGAATTCGGAAGAATTGGATGGATTGGTGGAACAAGGTCATGTCAACAAAGGAGAAATGATCTCAGCAGGGTCTAGAGCGGTGCAAGAAGTAGCTTCGGGCTAAGTGGGGGAGTCCCACCACCTGCAGTTGGGTCGTAGGATTGTGCTCTCATGGGATTACGAATTTTTCAGCGTATCAGGAAGATGTTAGAACTAAGGGAAAGGAGTATAGCGATAATTGAGCATGGCATTCGATAAATGTGTGCGAAGTTGGTCCTAGTGGACCAGGGTTAGGCTTTGGAAGACTAAGAATTCGTGCTTAAGGGATAGGCAAGTTGTAAGGGTAGCGACTCAGTCACGTGCTTCATTGAAAGGGTGTTCATGTGCTAGGAGAGCCTTGGAGTTGATTGTATTCGGGGCCAGTCAGAGTGGTTGACTCTCAATAGTGGTCCTAATGAACTCGAAAGTTAGAGAATGTGGTGTTTAAGGGTTTCAGGCAACAGTATAATTAAGAATCGAGCTTCTGCAGTATAATCACTATGAGGAAGTTAGATGGTTGGAGTGTTCTATGTTATTTCAGCACGCTGGATAGTATCGGAGGAGTGAGGGAAATAGACTCCAGGTTGTAGAAAGATTACCAAAAGGTTGTGAGACGGGTTGCAAGATTTAGGCATCATGGTCTCGTGAACCAAGGTCACTCAGGATGGGTGAGGGTTGAGCTGCTATGAGTTGAAAGAAGTTACTATTATCCCTAGGCAATTAAAGATGATTAAAATAAGATGGATTGGTTAGCCATGATTGAACGGTGCATGTACGACAGTGATCAGTTCCTTCGATATGATTGAGTACGTGTATGGTTTGTGCAGATATGTGTGGGGCTCGTCGGCCGTCATAATAGATTTCATTTGGAAGCATACAAGTGATATGGCCTATCAGGTGTAGGCAGATCCCAGAAGGTTTATGGTGGTTCAGACCACTACTTAAGGATTTGCATGTATTGTGATAGTGAGAGCTCACTTGTGTGTTGTTATGGTTCTCATGAATTGAATAAAATAAAAGGTTTCTATATTTGATGAAGTGTTCACCCTAATAATGGTTCAGGGGTTATGATGGAATTTTGCGCCATATCATATTGGCATGTTATGTGCAAAAAGCGGTATGTAACTTGAAGTAAGAATTGAGATTGGTTTGCGGCTTTAACAAGAATGTCATGAGCTCAGAGGAGCAAGGGCAAAGTATTTGAATGTTTAGAGTAAGCTGGTATTGTCTTCTGTGTCACCTGAGATTAGCGTTTGAGGAAAGAGGCTTTGTATCCTGTTTATGGGTTCTTGATTTGTCTTGCAGCATTTATGGGATCAGGAGTAAGGATGTGCAGACTTGTTGCCTTGTGTGGAAGGCCGTGAGAGCGTGACCGCGAGAAGATGGCATAAGTGTGGCATGTAGTCACCTAATTGGTTGAAGAATTTGACCAAGTATAAATGAGTGTAATATTGCTTAATTGAGAATTTATGCTTGGAAGGCGTTTGGTTCGAATTGATGGTGGATTGTGGGGTGTTTGTCCCGGCTATGATTGTTATTCTTGTGCATTATGAGAGGAATTGGGGTATTATGGACCCAGGTAAGACTATCAGCCTAGTTCAGTGCGAGAAGAATCGACTTGAACTGAATGAATGGATTTAAACAAATTATGGGCTTCATCCGAGTTAGATGTATTTATTTCAGTATGGCGCTCCTCAAGGAGGGGTATTGGGATATCAGGTGTTGTTCCGTCTTCATCAAATTCATGTAATATTGTGATTGTGCCGTGTGAGTTGTGAAACGACTTGATAATTTCTTATGTGTTGAGGTTCCACGTAGTGATGAGATTATGTCAGCAGGATGGCTCCCGAGATCCAGATTATATATCGCACCTCAGTCGTGCTGGTGTTTTGTAGCATATGGCTCTATTAGTCTCCCCAGAATGGTATTATGCACTTAGCGTGCTTCTGACCGATATTCAGTGATTTGTAATAGTGAGCAAGTCAGCTCCGTGTATATTTCCTTATGTAAATCTTATGATGGGATTAGGTGGCATGCCACCACGGGTATATTATTTGGATCAGGTTGCACGCCGCAATAGTGTGATGTTGAGCAAGGCTCCTGTAATTAGTTTCTTGTGTTTTACTTCGTAATTTTCTAAGGAAAGTTCATATTATTTGCGTGAGTTGAGTAGTCCCTTCCGGAGTCATTTCCTTATGTGTCATGTTCGAATTGTGGCCTATTGGCGCATTGTGGCATCGTGTGAGGCTAATGGCCGTGTTTGGGGTGATTGGTTGTCTGAGCAGTTCATACTGGGTGAGACGAAATTTATAAATCTGGGATCGGTGTGATAAGACTATGCAAGTATATTACAGGACAATCACCATCATTGGTTGTAATGAGATGATGATCTTAGTCAGGAGAAAGGATTTCAATGTTTAGTTAACTCTGCAGTTGGTTAGGAATTTCTACACATTTCCTCCGTTGTGGTGGTATCGTCAGCATTATAGCAGGATGTATGTGTGTATCTTATAAGGTGCTTTGAGAGCATCAAATTCGTAGAATTATGGCTATTAAGGTTCAGGGAGTGTCATTGTGGTCACATGATGGATTATGCGGTGTATGGTGCTGATTCAGCAAAGATACGCAGTTGTGTTCTGGTGCCTTGTGTGGTAGTTGACGTGGTGTTCACATATTAGAAGCAGGCATGGCAGAGAATTTCAAGTGTTGGAACTAGGGTATGAGTTTATTATATGGATAAAAGGGAATATCTTCAGATTTTATCAAGATAATGTGCTCAACTGGGTTGTGGTAGCACGGGTAGGTGCACGAGGGTTTAAACAGTGATTTCAGATAAATCTGGGGCAGTTCCTGGCACGTTCGAGGACGAACGTCTGTTTAAGTGGGGGAGAATGTAACGACCCGACCAGTCGTTTATAGATCCAGTGCGCCGTTCAGCAGTTGGGAGTCATGAACAACTTCATTCCAGGTATATTGACTTGTGCATATGGTCGTAATTGAAATTCAGGAAGATCAGAGTTGAATTTAAAGCAAGATCCTCATTTTAGAAGTCTTAAATTGAAGAAATCAAGTAAAACTGGAATTTTGAGTAAACGACCTCGGAATCAGGATCTAAGGGTTCCAGCAGGTTTGTATGATGATTTCAGACTTGGGCGTATGTTCGGAATGAGTTTTGGATAACCCGGGAACAGTTCAGCGCATATTGTGGAAAGTCAGTATTTTAAGGAAATTTCCTAAGTTTGACTTGAAGTGCATTTCAATGATATTGAGGTCCGTTTGGGATTCTGTGTCTGGGAATAGCTCCGTATGGTGATTCTGGAGTTGGGAGCGTGATCGGAAGTGAATTCGGATATCCGAAAGTCAATTTAAGGTCATTTGGCTAAAGATAGAAAACTGAAGGTTTTTGAAGAATTCGACCGGAAATGGAAATTTTGATATCGGGGTCGGAATGCAATTCCGGAAGTTGGAACAGGTCCGTAATGTCGAATGTGACTTGTGTGCTAAATTTTGGGTCAATCGGATGTGATTTGGTAGGTTTCGGCATCAGATGTGAAAGTTAGAAATTTCAAAGTTCATAAAGTTGAATTTTAGTGTGATTCGTGATTTCGGCATTGTTTGAGGTGATTTGAAGCCTGATCAAGTTTGTGGGATGTTTTGGGATTGAGTCGTGTGTTTGGACGGGGTCCCGAGGGCTTCGGGTGTATTTCGGGGTGGTTTCGGGGCATTTTGGAGTAAATTTGTTGTTGCTAGTTTCTGGTGCTGCTGGTGTTCTATGCGATCGCAGCTTTAGTTGTGCGATAGCGAAGTAGAAAGGTGAACGGGGTGAGTTTGGATTATGCGATCGCGGTCCCTTGTGTGCGATCACGGAGAAGGATTTAGGGGGGGGCGGGGTTTTGGCCTATGCGATCGCGGAAGGGAAGGTTGGGCGGCTTGTGCGATCGCGGGCGGTGTATGCGATCGCGGAGGGAGGCAATAGGTGACCTGTGCGATCGTGGGCAAGATGGTGCAGTCGCATAGGTGTTGGTTCTTGGCAGTGTTGATTTAAAACGGGATTTTGGCATTTCTCTCTCATTTTGCATATGCCATGGACGGATTTTGAGAGCATTTCAAGGAAGATTTCAACCAAGCTTTAGAGTTGCGAGCCGTCGAGAGTAGATTTCAGAGATTCGGGCGCATCCTTGATCCGATCCTTGATCCGAGGGATGATTTCGTCGAGGTGAGTCTCCTTTCTAATCTCGTAAGAGGGAAATTGTCCCTCTATGTAACCTTGTTTGCTATGTGATCTTGTTTGGGGGTTACGTACTCACCGAGTGACGAGAGTCCGTACGTAGTGGCTATTACTTCTTCGTCGTAGTTAGGACACAACATGTTCATTGTTTTTCCCTGTTGTAGCATATATATGACTTGTATACTTGTATGATTGGTATTGTTGTCTTTAAACGTTGTGATACTTGGCTTGATTTAAGTGTGATAAGAGAATCACATGGTGGGATCGGGCCGTACGCCACGGCAGAGTGATGATTGATTATATTATGGGATCGGGTCGTACGCCACGGAGAGATTGAGACTACAGGGTGGGATCGGGCCGTACGCCACGGCAGAGTGATGATTGATTATATTATGGGATCGGGTCGTACGCCACGGAGAGATTGAGACTACAGGGTGGGATCGGGCCGTACGCCATGACGAGATTGAGACTACAGGGTGGGATCGAGTCATACGCCACGGCGAGATTGAGACTACAGGGTGGGATCGGGCCGTACGCCACAACGAGATTGAGACTACAGGGTGGGATCGGGCCATACACCATGACAAAGATTTACATGATGTGATCGGGCCATACGCCACGACGAGATTGAGATTTACAGGTTGGGATCGGGCCGTACGCCACGGCGGAGCGATGTGAGTGAGTACCATATGGGAGAGGGCCGTACGCCACGGCGGATACCAAACTTGTTTTATTTGAGATTGCTATTTGATGCCAGATATTGATGTACTTGATTATTTGTTTTACTTGCCTACAGTTTTCCATACATCCTGCTTACTTTATTACTGTTGGACCTTAGTGAGTATCGAGTCGACCTCTCGTCACTACTTCTTCGAGATTAGACGGGATACTCACTAGGTACATATATGTATATGTACTCATACTACACTTTATGTGCATTTTGTTGCACAGGTACCTTTATAGTACAGTGATTGATTTGAAGACTTACACGGCTGCATTCATCCAGAGGTGTTCCACAGCTGCCGGAGTCTCCCTTCTGTGTACTTACATTCTATATTAATGCCTTTGTCCAATTTGTTTTTCGGACAAGCGTTGTATAATTGTATAAATCCTTAGAAATTGATCATGTACTTGTGTCACCGGGTTCTGGGGATGTGTTGAGTCTTGTTTTACTGAATTAAATGGATTTCCTGTCGTGTTTAATTTACAAAAATTTATTTATTTGATTATGAAATGCAATAAAGGCAACGGTTTCGAAATTGTTAAACAAGAAGGTATCTCATTTGATTAAGGGGTTGGCTTGCCTGGAAGTGGTGTCCGGTGCCATCACAACCCATAGATTTTGGGTCGTGACAACCTCAATGCCGTTCTTTTAAATTTTGTGCCCCAACGCAATCCCTTCATCGACCATGAAGTGACATTTTTCCCAATTGAGCACAAGATTGGTTTCTTCACACCGTTTTAGCACTTGTCGGAGGTTGTCAAGGAAATGCTCAAATGAATTACCCACCACCGAGAAATCATCCATGAAGACTTCCAAGAAATCCTCCACCATATCGGAGAATATGGACATCACACATCATTGAAATGTGGCCGGGGCATTGCACAACCCAAAAGGCATCCGGCTAAAAGCAAAGGTGCCGTACGGGCAAGTGAAAGTTGTTTTCTCTTGATCTTCCAAGGCGATGTTGATTTGGTTGTAGACGAAATATCCATCAAGGAAGCAATAGAAAGATCTTCCCGCTAGCCGATCAAGCATTTGATCAATAAAAGGCATAAGGAAATGATCCTTGCAAGTAGCATTGTTAAGCTTCCGGTAATCCATGCACACTCTCCATCTGGTGACCGTCCGCGTAGGAATAAGTTCATTCCTTTCATTGTGGATCACCGTCATGCCTCCTTTCTTAGGCACACATATCACTGGACTCACCCACGGACTATCTGCAATGGGGTAGACAACCCCGACATCCAACCATTTGATGATCTCCTTCTTGACCACCTCTTGCATAGAGGGATTTAATCTTCTTTGATGCTCTACGCTTGGTTTGCTCCCTTCTTCCAGTTGAATTTTGGGTTCACATATGCCGGTGGGAATTCCCCGAATGTCCTCTATTGTCCATCCAATCGCTTGCCGGTGCTCCCGCAAGACATTTAGCAATGCGTCTACCTGCACATCATTCAACAAAGAAGACACGATTACGGGTAAAGTATTATTAGAGCCAGGAAATTTATACCACAAGTGCGATGGAAGTGGTTTGAGATCAAAGTGTGGTGGCTCCATGATTGAAGGCTTTGCGGGCGGTATCATTCGATTCTCTAGGTCGAGGGAAAGCTTCTTTGGTGCATATGTATAGGACCCACGCCCTTCCAATGCATTGACCATCTCCGCATAACCCTCAATGTTTTCATCATCAAAATTTACCAAAATTGCCGCCAATGCCTCGCCGAGGCCCTCTTCTTCCATTTTCATTTCAACGACATCCTCCATCTCATCAATTACCGAGATTCCCTCATAAACACTTGGCAATTTCAAACCCTTTCTTGCTTGGAAAGTGACTTCTTCATCATTCACCCGGAATTTGATTTCATGTCGTTCCGAGCCCATCAATGCTCTTCTCGTTGCAAGGAATGGTATCCCTAGAATGATAGGAATCTCTTTGTCGACCGCACAATCCAAGATGACAAAGTCGGCCGGAAGAAGGAACTTCCCCACCTTCACTAAAACATCATTAACAATGCCCAAGGGTTTCTTTATAGTTCGATCGGCCATTTGCAAACGCATGCTAGTTGGTCTTGGCAATCCCAATCTCGCTTGCTTGTAAATAGCAACAGGCATCAAATTTATACTAGCATCGTTGTCACAAAGTGCTCTCGTAAAATCTCTCAACCCAATGGTGCACGGGATAGTAAAAGCTCCCGGGTCTCCCTTTTTCTCCACGGTTGATGTAGTAATTATTGAACTAACCCGGTGAGTCAAATTCACCACCTCATTCTTCGTTGTTCTCTTCTTTGTCATCAACTCTTTCAAGTACTTGGCGAACCCCGGCATTTCTTGGAAAGCTTCCAAGAATGGAATATTCACCGACAATTGCTTCAAGATGTCATAGAATTTTTCAAACTTCCCATAATCCGCTCTTCGTGCAAGCCTTTGAGGAAATGGAGGATTAGGTCTAGGAATTGGTGGAGGAGCTTTTGGGGTCTCCTTCGCCTTTTCCACGGCCTTTCCTTTTCTTTCTCTTTGAATCTCATCCTCTAGGGGGGTTTCTTCAACCTCCACTACTACCGGCAACTCACTCCGTGCTTCCTCTCCTTTATCAATGTTCTCAACATCAATTACTTTATCACTCTCGTCTTGTAGCACCTTACCACTTCTTGTTGTGATGGCCATGCAATGAGATGTCGACCCACTTGGGCCGCTTTCCAGGTTTACCACTGTGTCACTTGGAAGTGTGCCTTTTTGCTTGGGAGTTTTCTCTGTTGATAGATCTCTCATTTGCAATTCAAGTTTTTGAATTGAAGTTGTGTGTGACCCCACCACCTCGTACATATTCCTCATTGTTGCATCGCTTTTCTCTTGATTTTGCAAAATCCTCTCTAGCATCCCTTCCATTTTAGATTCACTTGACGATTGTGAAGAGTTGGAATATTGCACTCTTAGTGGTACATAAGGATTGGAGCTTCTATTGGGATAGTTATTGTTGTTGTTCCACGTTCCTTGACCGCCTTGTTCATTGCGCCAATTTTGTTGGCCTTGCCCTTGCGGGTTTGGCCTCCAATTGTTTTGTTGGCGATAACCACCTTGAGAGTTTTGAACATAGTTTGCTTCTTCCCACTCTTTATTACCCATTGATTGCATGTCTTCCACCATATGCACTTTTTTCGTTTGATTTTCCTTGAGCATCTTTGTCAATACATCAACATTAGTGGAGAGACCGACAATCACTTGGTCTCTTTCTTGATTCTCTTTGATCATGTTTGCAAGAGAAGGAGTGCCATAAGAAATTCCCCGAGTTGTATCTTCCGAATGCCAAGCTTGATTGTGCTTAGCCATCTTGTCTAGAATTTGAGTAATTCTAGCAAATGACTTATCCATGAAAGACCCATATGCGGCATTCTTTGCAATTGACTGGGAGAGTGGGTCCAAGCCCATGTAAAAATTTTCCATCAAAATGTGGTCCGGGAACCCATGGTTCGGTGATCTCACAAGGTACAACTTGAATCGGTCCCATGCCTCATGTAAGTGTTCCCCCGACATTTGCTTGAAGAAAATTATTTTGTCTCTAAGCTCAGATTTCTTGCTATCCGGGAAAAACTTTGACAAAAAGGCTCGGACAAGCTCCGGCCATGTAGTGATGGTGTGAGGAGGTAAGTTGTGAATCCACTTCCTTGCCTCTCCCGCTAATGATTACTTTAACACCCTCAACCTCAAAGCGTCATCCGATACATTGGTCTGTTTGTGCATGGCGCACACACCCAAGAAGTTCCTTAGGTGTTGCGTGGGATCATCATCAGTTGAATTGTGAAATAATCCTTCTGCCTTGAGCATCAGTATCATTCCATGGTCCACTTTAAATTTCGATGCACCAACTGCCAGTGGAAGGATGGAATTGGAGTCGTCGATGTATTCCTCAATATCGGCGAAAGGATTTTCCTCTTCATCATAATTATCGGCCATTGTGACCTGGGACACCAATACAAAACAAGCAACTTGTGATGGAATAGAAAAAGATATAAAGTGAAGTACACACTAACTAGTAATTTCAAAACCGTATTCCCCGGCAACGGCGCCAAAATTTGATACGCTCAAATTACACTTTAAAATAGTGTAAAGCGGTCGAAGTCAAATATAATAACCCAACAAGGTTGGGGTCGAATCCCACAGGGAATAGGTGTGAAAATGTTACTTTGATAGTGTGGTTCTTAACTCAAATCATAATTCCATTCAATTAGTGAACGGGAATATGGGGGTTGGTTGTGTAATAATCTAATAGAAGTAGTAGCAATGAGAATTAATTAAAGTTGTAATTAATATGATTAAGTAAATACTAAGGTTGTGGACCCTAAATGGGTGTTATGTATTTAAGTATTTAACATTGAATATATGCATAATGGGTTGTTGATATTTATTTACTCTTCATTGTATATTTATTGTTAGTGGTTGCAAACATTAACTTATGCCATAAATTCTTTCTTAGCTTGGAAAAGTGGGTTAGAATTGGTAAGAGTAAATATCAAAGACTGAAGGCTTTAAACCTTATTTAATAGAATCACTTATGAATAAGATGGTTTTATTTCGCATAAAGTGATTTGTTTTTATTGCAACTCTTTTATATTTGGGAAAATTATAAAGAGAAAATACTACTCTATTATTGGAAAATATTGGGTAGTCATTTAGAAATCAATTGCATATCAAGAACTTCCCATTAGAAATATATCATATTAATACCCATTTGCATTACACTTCATTAAAGGGGACACAACCTTGGTTCACTTAATCATATTAATTACAACTTTAATTAATTCTCATTGCTACTACTTCTATTAGATTATTACACAACCAACCCCCATATCCCCGTTCACTAATGGAATAGAATTATGATTTGAGTTAAGAATCACACTATCAAAGTAACATTTTTACACCTATTCCCTGTGGGATTCGACCCCAACCTTGTTGGGTTATTATATTTAACTTCGACCGCTTTACACTTTTTAAGTGTAATTTGAGCGTATCAGCGCCTGATGCCTCTTGAACTTTAAATGTATTCCCTTGTTCTCCAGGTGGGCGCCTGATTGCCAAAACTCGAACTGTATTCCCTTGTTCTCCGGGTGGGTGCCTAATTGCCAAAACTTTAACTGTATTCCCTTGTTCTCCAGGTGGGTGCCTGATTGCCAAAAATTTAACTGTATTCCCTTGTTCTCCAGTTGGGCGCCTTATTTCCAAAACTCAAACTGTATTCCCTTGTTCTCCAGGTGGGTGCCTAATTTCCAAAACTTTAGCTGTATTCCTTTGTTCTCCAGGTGGGCGCCTGATTGTCAAAACTTGAATTGTATTCCCTTGTTCTTCAGGTGGGCACCTGATTACCAAACTTGAATTGTATTCCCTTGTTCTCCAGGTGGGCGCCTGATTGCCAAAACTCAAACTGTATTCCCTTGTTCTCCAGGTGGGCGCCTGATTGCCAAAACTCAAACTGTATTCCCTTGTTCTCCAGGTGGGTGCCTAATTGCCAAAACTTTAGCTGTATTCCTTTGTTCTCCAGGTGGGCGCCTGATTGCCAAAACTTGAATTGTATTCCCTTGTTTTCCAGGTGGGCTTCTGATTGCCAAAAACTTGAATTGTATTCCCTTGTTCTCCAGGTGGGTTCCTGATTGCCAAAACTCGAACTTGAAAACCGAATACTGACCCCGTTCTTCTGGCGGGCTCTTGATGCCTCTCTGACTTGAACTTGTAATCTGAAATTTGACCCTGTTCTTCGGGTGGGATTCTCCTGACACCTCTCTAACTTGAAATTGAAAGTTGACCCTATTCTTCAGGCTGGATCCTCATAATGCCTCTCTGACTTGAAATTGTAAACATGTTCTTCGGGTGGGCTTCTGATGCCTCTCTGACTTGAAGATTGAAAGTTGCCCACGTTCTTCAGGTGGGCTCTCCTGATGCTTCTTGAACTAGGAAGTTGAAAGTTAAACACTGACCCTATTCTTCAAGCGGGTTCCTGATGCCTCTTGAACTGGAAAATGTAAACCGAACGTTGACCCTGTTCTCCCGGTGGGTGCGTGCAGTCACAACAAAACAAACAAAACAAAGAAAACAAAGAAAATTTTCTTCCCCAGTTTGTACTAGGAACATTTGTGAGTGTTAGTTGAATCATGTTACCCAAAATCTCTAAGAGTTTAAACTAAATCCCATTATCCAGAAGGGTCCTAAAAATTTCAAACTGAATCTCATCTTAAGAATGAAAACTTTGACACCAACTGTATTTCCTCAAGGTAGAGCTTATGCTAGATCTTGTTGCTCATGGATGTTTTGAATTTTAACTAAGTCCCATTATCCAGGAGGGTCCTGAAAACTTCAAATTAAATCCCATTATCTAGGCGTGTCTTGAGAACTCGAAAACTAAATCCCATTATCCAGGAGGTCCTAAGAACTTGAAAACTAAATCCCATTATCCAGGAGGGTCCTGAAATTTCAAACTGAATCTCATCTTAAGGATGAAAACTTTGAAACCAACTATATTTCCTCAAAGTAGAGCTTAATGCTAGATCTTGTTACCCATGGATGTTTTGAATTTTAACTAAGTCCCATTGTCCAGGAGGGTCCTGAAAACTTGAAAACTAAATCCCATTATCCAGGAGGGTCCCGAAAACTTGAAAACTAAATCCCATTATCTAGGAGGGTCCTGAAAACTTAAAATGTACTTACCTGAGCCATGCTCTCTTTTCTGGATGATCTCTGTATAAAGAAAAAAATGCCTTGCCCCTGAACCATGCTTTCCTCATGGAGGGTCCCCGCAAATCAGACAAATTTTCTTGCCCCTATTTCAGACAAATAAAATCTTGTTAGTTTGAAAATGTGGTGGTTAGTTTGTGGCATCATTGCTAAGTTTCTGCTTCTGCCACTGCCATGCTTCATTTTAATGAGCTGCTTCGGTCCAGCAAGGGATTGTTTGACCTTTTGGTCGAAACTGGACCACAAAACCTCTAGATGACCTGAAACTCTTGCATTCACTTGTCGCATTGTGTTTTCATTCTGAAAGTTGCTGAATTTTTGTATTTTTTTCAAAATTCAACAATTAACTTATCACCTGAACTTCAGTTATCACCATACTGATCATTCTGAATCATGTCACTTGTGATGTGCTTGACCGTACTCCGCTTTGTGCAATTTAAAAGCTGGCAGTAGGCTTTGGAATTCTTTCCTGCTTGTTCAACAAGGGCTAACTCGAAAGAGACTCATAAAGATAGACTCAAAGAGCACGATGAAGTGATTTTTGGCAGAAGGAACAAAGGAAAATTTTAACAAAGATACCTATGTGAAGAAGAATGGGAAAAAGACTTATCTGAGTGAAGCAGCTGACTCCAATGATCATGACATGCATTTTGGACTGATCAGCCTAATACATCCAACCAATCATGTTTTCAGTTGTCATATCTTATGCTCGGGATCTCCATAACCCAATCTATTCGCCAAGTCACTAACCTTGTTCGGTTTGCGGTGCCCTGAAGGGTTTTCACCAACAGACCTCTCTCATTTGTTCATCTCTCAACTCACTGTCGCCTTACGGTGCCTGTGAAGGTTTTCACCAATAAAACTCTCTCATTTTGACTTCTCTTATCTTTCCGTCGTTCTAGGGTGCCCGTGAGGGTTTCACCAATAAGACTCTCTTATTTTAAATTTTCTCTCAACTCACCATCGTCTTACGGTGCCCATGAGGGGTTTCACCAATAAGACTATCTCATTTTAGTCATTTTCCTTTGTGCGGCAGGGAGTGTTGCCCATGGTGTGAATCATACCTCTGTCTCGCTTGACTTGGCACTCTCAAATATTGGTCGGAAGGTCTTCCTTTGGACCGTAATGCAGGCTTTTGGATGGGATTAGAAAGAAAGGATAAAGGCTCAAAACAAATTGAGTGGGTTCACAATTACAACTTTTGGAATCAGATCTTTTATATAGCTACAACTTCTGCCCCAATTTCTTTGCCTGGGGCTTTTGAATTTTTATTTGGATGGGACCGAACTGTGAGGTTGCCAACGTATCCTTAAAAGGAATCAGGTCGAACGTAGTTCATGTGTTAGGAATCGCTTTGTTGTTGTTACTTTTCTCTTTTTCTCTTCTTTCTTTTTCTTCTTCTTTTTTTTTTTCTTTTTTTTCTCTTTTTTTCATTCCTTTCTTTCTATTTTTCTCTTATCTATTCCTCTTTTCCTTCTTTATTTACCTTTTGTGTCCGTGTTTCTGAACTTTCTACTGATTCCAAAAGAGGGGTATGAAATAAAATATATAAGGCTCAAAGAGGTAACAAAGGGTAAAGTGTTTAGATAGCAGAATAAAATGCCTTCGTCATTCCAATCTTCAAAACATGCCAAGTACAAACAAACACAATTTGAACCAAAGAAATCATACATAATATCTTTTGACTGCATCTGAATTGATAGTCATATCTACACATTTGCCTTCTATATCTGTTAAATACAAAGCACCATTGGACAACACTCTCGTTACGATGAACGACCCCTGCTAGTTTGGGGCAAACTTGCCTTTTGCTTCATCCTGATGTGGAAGGATGTGTTTCAACACTGACTGATCCACCTCAAACTGTTTGAGACACACTCCCTTGTTGTATGCTTTTATCAACCTCTTGATTTCTCATACTAATTGCCTCAATTTCACTCAATTCAAGCTTCAAGTTATCTCAACATGTGTGAACCTTTACTTGTTTCCTCAAACGCATCTTTTATCATATTCAAAACCATGTTTCATTATTCCATGATTAGATTGGATTTCAAGATCTGGCTAAAATCCCCGCATGCATGTCATGCCACTAGAACTAGCCTGAAAAGAACAATATACAAGAAAAGAACTAAACGAAGACTACAAATAACAGAAAAACAAAATCTCATTTGACCAAGGGATGGAAGGGTTTGAATAACACCGAAACAAACCTAGATGACAAATTGAGAGACACTCCAAGCCTTCTCCACTCAAACTCTCACTGAAATACGCCATCAACAATTCATCATTCCGACCAACACTCCTCATTTCGCTACAATAACCCTTCAGATGGGCTACTGTATCTCCCCACCCATCATATAAGTTAATCTTTGGCATTTTAAACCCCACAGACAAACAAATATCTTTCAGCTTTCTGGATATCTCATTGTGCCCTAATGTCTTAGCAAGCTTTTCAGTTTCACCGAGAGGCTCAAAATGGGGAGCATAAGAGTACGAATATGAGACCTTGAAAATTGGTTCTGGAGCATAGCGTTGGGCATTAGGGACTTTGAACACAGTCTCGCTAGAGGAACGAGGAAGAGTGGCTTGTGGAGGAGATACAAAAACATGAGTGGTCAAAGGAGCGGGAAATAATGGTGGAGTACGCCCACTAATCCAAGTCTTTGCTAGTCATGTCTACCTTACTTTCTGACTTTGTGTTGTATGGATGAATCGCCAAAGTGCCACAAACTAACCACCCTCTGTTATAATAACAATTAAAATACCAAATAGGAGCAACACAAAGCCAACATGGTAGCGTTAGGTCATTTATCATATATAAATATCACATTGCGTGCAATGCACCTAGCAATAATTAATGGTTCATGAATGGCTTCGAGGGTCACAAGGTCATTCGGCATCATGCCAATTTTGTTCATTTCAGCCTCCTCTTTTCTTTCATTTCTAGCACTTATTGACTTGCTCATTTTCCTTCCTCTCTTTTCTATTTAATTATCATTAATTTCTTTCTCTCGCCCTCACGTCCCACTGTGAGGACCCAAAAGGTCATCTTACATAATTTAAGCTGTATCTGTGTTCCGAGGCTCTGAGAGCCTTCGTTAGTCTCACCTCGATATACGTGCACAGCCCGGACGTGTAGCCGGGAAGCTATTATGTGAAAATCTGATAAAATTGAGTTTTGATAATTAATAAATGAATATAGTTGACTTTTGTCCCGGAGGGTCCGTAGGAAAATATGGGACTTGGGCATATGCCCGGAATCAAATTCCGAGGTCCCAAGTCCGAGAAATGAATTTTTAAAGAAAATTGTTTTCTGAAAATAATAAAGGATTTTGAAAATGAATAATTATGTGAAAACCATGTTGTCGGGACCGTATTATGGTTCCGGAGCTCGGAACAGGTTTATTATATGTTATGTGACTTATCTGTGAAATTTGGTGTAAAACGGACTTGAAATGACGTGATTCGGATTAAAAATGGGAAATTTAGAAGTTTATGAAGTTTTGAGGTTTAATTACGTGTTTTGATGATATTTTGATGATTTAAAAGCTTGAACAAGTTCGTATGATGTTTCGGGAGTCGTCTGTGTTTTTGGTTTTGAGCCCCGAGGGCTCGGGTGAGTTTCGGGTAGCTAACGGGATGGTTTCAAGTTAGAAAATCTGGTGTAATTGCATTTTGCTGGTGTCTGGTGTTTCCTTCACTGCGATCGCAGCTATTGATTTGCGATCGCATAGGCTTAATTGGGGGAAACAATTTGTTGTTCTCTGCGATCGCAAGTTTACCTCCGCAATCGCAGACTTATGCCCAAATGCTCTCTGCGATCGCATTCCTCTTT
This sequence comes from Nicotiana undulata, assembly GCA_005239495.1. Lineage (NCBI taxonomy): Eukaryota > Viridiplantae > Streptophyta > Magnoliopsida > Solanales > Solanaceae > Nicotiana > Nicotiana undulata. The sequence goes on from ML243407.1 coordinate 27,115, forward strand.
CCGCGATCGCATAGCGTGTCAGTGGAGTCAGGTGGGGGCTGGGTAGTATATCTCTGCGATCGCATTGCTTCGTCTACGATGGCAGACGCCCGGTCCGTTCCCTTCCGCGATCGCATTTCCCCTTCTGCGATCGCATAGTAGCACAACTTCAAGCTCTGCGATCGCAACCCCTTTTCCGCGATCGCAGAGGACAAAATCGCCCAGTTATTTTATAATTCCAAAACAGAACCTTATACGGGATTATCACTTTTTCACCATCTTCTTCCTCTCCAAGGCCCCATAGGCGATCCTCAAGCGAGTTTTCTTCCATAGCAACTTGGGTTAGTGATCCTAACTCTAATCTCTACCATTTTTCATCATTAATCACTAGATTCTAGGCCTAAAAACATGAAATCAAAGTGGGAAATTGGGTTTTTG
>MDKH01076033.1:0-11309 GCA_005239495.1 Nicotiana undulata
AACCCTAGGTCCTAGAGGGTCGTTGCATTTGAGATATGCGGTCCGCATTAGTGATATGCGGTCGCATTCGTGCGTCACATTTACAATGTAGCTTCAGGCATCAGATGGTGATGCGACTCAAATGCAAACCGCATTTGCGATATGCGATCGCATATTCGACCGCATTTCACTCATTAAACTTGACTCATCTTTCTGTTGCGGTATGCGATCTCTGGGTCCGAAATGCGATCTGCATGTTGCATATGCGGTCGCATTCAGCCATTGCTCCCCTCTTTTCTCTTATTTACTCTATTTTGCTCAATTTCACTCCAATTTGACCTTAACCACTTCATGGCATCATTTTCCTGCAAATATAGCAATTATACACTAAAAACGTCCTCAAGTTATCATTTAACAATACAAATATAATGAGAAAAGGCTAAAATGAGTGGTAAAATCACCACTCATCAGCAGGCTCATGCATCAGCAGTGCCCATAGTGATTCCGGGTCTTCAGGAGAACCTAGCTCAGATTTTGACGGTGTGCACCAGCTTGGCACAGGCCGTTGCGATGTCCACTATTGCTACTTCTTCTCAGGCCGGGGGAGGCATTCAAACTCTAGCTGCCCGGACACCTGAGCAGGTCACCTAGGGACTTCAGACGCCTGGGGCAGTTCCAGTGCAGTCTATTGCTCCGGTAAAGGATTATGTGGTCCCAACTTTAGTTGATGATGAGAAGCGTAGGTTGGAGAGGTTCAGTAGACTCCAGCCTTCGGCTTTTAGTGGTACAGAGGGCGAGGATGCCCAGGCCTTCTTGGACAAGTGTTAGAGAATACTACGCACAACAGGGATATTAGAGGCCAATGGGGTTCCATTCACTACTTTTCAGTTTTCAGGAGCTGCACTTGCTTGGTTGGAGTCCTATGAGAGGCGTAGACCCACTGATGCAGCGCTCCTTACATGGCACCAGTTATCCATTCTCTTTTTGGATAAGTATATACCATAGTCCCGCAGAGAGGAGCGGCGCAGAGAGTTTGAGCAGTTGCATAAGGGAGACATGACCGTGACGCAGTATGAGATGAGGTTCTCTGAGTTATCCCGTCATGCCATCTGGCTAGTTCCCATAGACAGAGAGAGTATCCGGAGGTTTGTTGATGGTCTTACTTATCAGTTACGGATCTTTTTGACCAGAGAGAGGGTGTCTAGGGCTTCTTTTGAGGAGGTAGTTGACATAGCCAGGGAGATTGAGTCAGTGAGCCGCCAGGAGCGTGTTGAGAGGGAGGCCAAGAGGCCTCGAGGATCTGGTAGTTATGGTGGTGTTCACTCGGGAGGGCAGACTCAGTATAGCAGAGGTCGTCCATTCAGACCTCCTCAGCCAGCTCGTCCAGTTTACAGTGGTACTTCATCAGGACACGGTCCCCGTAGTACTCATCCGGGCCGTTCATCATTTAGTGCACTTCCAGCCCAGAGCTCATCCAGGCCACAGTCAGTTCAGGGTTCTTCAGCACATAGCTCTTCTAGCAGCTACTATGGTTCCAGGGGTTCCCTTCAGTCCCCACCGTCTTTTGCTGAGAGGGGTTGCTTCGAGTGTGGGGATCAAAGTCACATCAAGAGGTATTGTCCCCGCCTTTCTGGTATTTCATACAAGCAGAGGAGCTAGCCTCTAACTTCAGCACTGGTTTCTACACCACCCGTCCAGGCAGCCAGGGGTGGAGGTCAGTCAGTCAGAGGCCGCCCTAGAGGGGGAGGTCAATCAAGTGGAGGACATGACCGTTTCTATGCACTTCCGGCCAGACCAGATGCAGTGATTACAGGTATTATTTCAGTCTGCCACCGAGATGCTTCGGTATTATTTGATCCTGGTTCTACGTATTCATATGTTTCATCATATTTTGCACATTTCTTGGATATGCCCCGTGAGTCCTTGATTTCAGTTGTTCATGTGTCGACTCCGATGGGGGATACTGTTGTGGTGGACCGGGTGTACCGGTCTTGTGTCATATCTATTGGGGGTATGGAGACCCGGGTATATCTATTATTTCTTAGCATGGTTGACTTCGATGTGATATTGGGCATGGATTGGCTATCTCCATGCCATGTTGTTCTTGACTGTCACGCCAAGACCGTGACCTTAGCTATGCCCGGATTGCCGAGGATTGAGTGGAGAGGTTCGTTGGAGTATGTGCCTAGTAGAGTGATTTCCTATTTGAAGGCTCAGCGTATGATTGGGAAGGGATGTGAGTCTTATCTAGACTTCATGAGGGATGTTAGTAGTGAGACTCCCTCTATTGATTCTGTTCCTGTGGTCCGTGAGTTCTCGGACGTATTCCCTGTAGACCTGCCAAGCATGCCACCTGACAGGGACATTGATTTTGGTATCGACTTGTTACCAGACACCCAGCCTATCTCTATTCCACCTTACCGCATAGCCCCAACAGAGTTAAAGGAATTAAAGGAGCAGCTTCAGGAACTCTTAGATAAGGGGTTCATTCGGCCTAGTGTTTCGCCTTGGGGTGCACTGATGTTGTTTGTGAAGAAGAAGGATGGTTATATGCGCATGTACATTGACTATAGGCAGCTGAATAAGGTTACAATGAAGAACTGGTATCCTTTGCCCCACATTGATGACTTGTTTGATCAGCTTCAGGGAGCTAAGGTGTTCTCCAAGATTGACTTGAGGTCTGGGTATCATCAATTGAGGATTAGGGATCCTGATATTCCGAAGACTGCCTTCAGGACCAGATATGGCCATTACGAGTTTCTGGTTATGTCATTTGGGCTGACCAATGCCCCAGCCGCGTTCATGCATCTGATGAACAACGTGTTTTAGTCCACAGTGGAAGGCTCCGCACCTGAGCCTCGTTAGACTCAGCTGAAGTGTAAGGTGTAAGTAAGCCTTACCTTGATTCATTCGTTATTGTGTTCATTGATGACATCCCGGTGTATTCTCGTAGCCAGGAGGAGCATGCTCAGCATTTGAGGGTTGTGTTGCAGAAGTTAAGAGAGGAGAAGCTTTATGCAAAGTTCTCCAAGTGTGAGTTTTGGCTTGGTTCGGTAGCTTTCTTGGGTCACGTGGTGTCTAGTGAGGGTATTCAAGTTGATCCGAAGAAGATAGAGACGGTGCAGAGTTGGCCCAGACCGTCCTCAGCTACAGAGATTAAGAGTTTCCTTGGCTTGGCGGGTTATTACCGTCACTTTGTGGAGGCATTCTCATCTATTGCTTCACTACTGACCAGATTGACCCAGAAGGGTGCTCCATTCAGATTGTCTGATGAGTTTGAGGAGAGCTTTCAGAAGCTCAAGTCAGCATTGACCACAGCTTCGGTATTAGTTTTGCCTACTGGTTCGGGTTCTTACACAGTCTATTGTGATGCTTCTAGGATTAGCTTGGGAGCGATTTTGATGTAGGACGGTAGGGTGATTGCCTACGCGTCCAGATAGTTGAAGGTGCACGAGAAGAATTATCCAGTGCACGATCTTGAGCTAGCTGCCATTGTTCATGCTTTGAAGATTTGGCGTCATTATTTATATGGGGTTCAGTATGAGATTTTTACCGACCATCGCAGTTTGCAGTATCTGCTGAGGCAGAAGGATTTGAATTTGCGTCAGAGGAGATGGTTGGAGCTTCTCAAGGATTATGACATCACCATTCTATATCATCTGGGGAGGCCAATGTGGTGGCAGACGCCCTGAGTCGCCGAGCAGGGAGTTTGGGGAGTTTAGCCTATCTTTCAGCAGCACAACGACCCTTAGCATGTGATGTTCAGGCCTTAGCAGGGCAGCTTGTGAGATTTGATTTTTCAGAGCCTCCATGGGTAGTAGCTAGCATGGTTTCCTGGTCTTCTCTCTATGATCAGATTAGAGCGCGTCAGTATGATTGATGATAGGCTATAATTACGTGTTTTAGTCGCTTATTACACTCTAGTTTACTGCACTTTAATTGAGTTTGAGCTTTAATCGCTAGTGTTTTGCACTAACTGTGTATTTTATGCCTTGTAGGAGTGATTTCGAGCTATATAGATGTTATGGAATGAATTTAAATAATTTGGAGCTTTGAAGTCTAAGTAAAAGCTCAAGGAATTAAGTCGGGATCATGTTCGGGGGTCAAATTTGATAGTTGAGAACAAACGAAGACTCGAGGAGACATATTGTGCACTGTCTAGTGAAATGGACATAACCTTTTTCTCCAAACTCCATTTGGTATATATAAGATATGGTTGGAAAGCTAACCAAAAGGTCTACAACTTTCATGTTTTACATTTTCCCCAATTTGAAACGTAACAGGGACAAACACGCGAACCAAAGTGCGACTGCGGACTGGGGCAGAATAAAACCCCACTAGCGCGACCTCTAGCGCGAGATTAGCGCGTCCGCGCTAGTGGCGGCCTTGAAATTTGTCCTTTTTCACGTAGGAGAAGGTATAATTGTTTGGGACCGACCCTACTAGGTATATATACATGGGAGAACGTTATTTTTAGGGGATTGGACATATTTTGGACACAAAATTCGACCTAAGGAGGCAAGAGACACAATAGGAGCAAGGCGGGAGAATTCTTCTACGAGTTTTTCCTTGTTCTTCCTATTTTACATTGATCATGATTTCTTTTGTTGTTTGCAATACAATTATGAGTAGCTAACTTTTCTAATCTAAGGTTTTGGTGGAACACGTTGGGATGAACTAATTGTGATATTAATATAGTTTTGATTTGGTTGGTAATCTCTATTTGTTCAACTACGTTCTTGTTGTAGTTGATTGAAAGGCCATCAATTAGATGTTCCTATTTAGTGTGTATATGCTCGGGAGAGAGTGCATATTTAGGTAGTTGTTGAACAACACCACTCCCAACGTATAGAAGGGATGAATAACCGAGGGTTTAGAGGTTGGATTAGGGATAACGATACCTCGGGTGCAATCTAAAGTGAACTGTAATGAAATCTAGCTAGCGTAACTTGGGAAAGTGCGTTTAGTAAATTATCATAATTACTTGAGAAAGATTTATGATAACTGCAGGGTTCATGTTTGATAGAGATAACTAAGTCGAAACTATAGGAAATATACAATAAGGGATATCAACAACGTGGGGAAATCATAACCTTAGACCTTTAACCCAATTGTTTACAACTTCTTGTTAGTTAATCTTAGTTTTATTAATTCTGTTCAGCTGTAGTAGTAAAAACAACACCAAGTAATATTCATAACTTTTGGGAAAGTTGATTATTGAGAATCTATTACTCTAACAACAACAATTGATAGGTTAATTCCTTGTGGGGTTCGACTCTGGGCTAAATACTCAGATTATATTTTCAATGCCCGCCTAGTCTTTTTAGAAGACACAGTTGAGCATGATCAATGATGACCGTCACTTGTTAGTTCTTCAGGACAGGGTCCGTCGAGGTGATGCTAGGGATGTGACTATTGATTATGACGGGGTTATGAGGATACAGGTCCGTATTTGTGTGCCCGATGTAGATAGAGGCCAGGTGGATTGCTTCAGGAGATAGCTATTCCGGAGTGGAAGTGGGATCGAATCCTCTTGGTCTTTGTAGTTGGACTTCCACGAACTTCGAAGGGATTTGATGCTATTTGGGTCATTGTGGATCGACTTACCAAGTCCGCGCACTTCATTCATGATAGTACTACTTATACTTCGGAGAGGTTAGCTGGTATCTACATAAGGGATATTGTCTGGTTGCATGGAGTCCCAGTGTCTATTATTTCTGACAGAGGTACTTAGTTCACATCTCAATTTTGGAGGGCCATGCAGAGAGGTATGGGTACTCAGGTAGAGTTGAGCACAACGTTCCATCCTCAGACCGACGGGTAGTCAAAGAGGACTATTCAGATCTTGGAGGACATGTTGCGGGCCTGTGTGATTGATTTTGGTGGCTCATGGGATCAGTTCCTGCCACTAGCAGAGTTTGCATATAATAACAGCTACTAGTCCAATATTCAGATGGTTCCGTATGAGGCTTTATATGGTAGGAGGTGTAGGTCTACGGTTGGTTGGTTCGAGCCCAGTGAGGCTAGGCTATTAGGCCCATATTTGGTTCAGGACGCATTGGAGAGGGTGAAGTTGATTAAGGAGCGACTTCGCACGGCTCTGTCCAGGCAGAAGAGCTATGCAGATCGGAATGTTCGGGACGTGTCTTTCATGGAGGGTGATAAGGTACTGCTGAAGGTGTCACCCATGAAGGGTGTTATGAGATTCGAAAAGAGGGGCAAGCTTAGTCCCCGATTCATTGGTCCTTTTGAGGTGCTTCAGAAGGTTGGAGAGGTGGCGTATAGACTTGCCTTTCCACCCAGCTTATCGGGTGTTCATCCGGTATTCCATGTGTCGATGCTCCGTAAGTATGTCGGTGACCCGTCCCATGTTTTGGACTTCAACACAGTTCAGGTTGAGGATGATATGTCATATGAGGTGGAGCCAGTGACTATTTTGGCTTGCGAGGTCAGGAAGTTAAGGTCAAAGGAGATAGCTTCAGTGAAGGTGCAGTGGAGAGGTCAGCCAGTGAAGGAAGCTACTTGGGAGACCGAGCGGGAGATGCGGAGCAGATATCCTCACTTGTATGAGACTCCAGGTATGTTTCTAGACCCGTTCGAGGACAAACGTTTGTTTACGTAGAACATGCATTTATTTTTATTGTTTCTGCCTTGTTGTAGCTTGTTTAGACTATTCATGATGAGTTAGATTTGGTTAACTCGGGTTTGGAGTGGTTATAGAAGGAATTGAGACACTTAGTCTCTAAAAATAGCCTTAGAGTTGGAAAATTCAACCGGAAGTTGATTTATTGGTAAATGACCTCGGAATGCGGATTTTATAGCTCGGATAGCTTCAGTAGGTTATTTGGGACTTAGGAGTGTGTTCGAAATATTTTTGTGATGTCCGGTGTAGAATTAGGCTTGAATTGGGGAAAGTTAGTTTTTGGCGATTTCCGATCGGTAGTGGAAAATAGACTATAAGGGTCGGAACAGGTTCGTAATGTTATTTTGGATATGTCTGCACAATTTCAGGTCAATCGGAGTCATTTTGGGTAGTGTCGGCATAGTTGGTGGAATTTAGAAAAATTCAAAGTTCATAGGCTCGAATTCGATGTGTTTTGGGGGTTTTGATGTTGTGTTTAGTGTTTCGAAGGCTCAACTAAGTTTGAATGACCCTACGTGACGCGTTGGTATGTTTGGTTGGGGTCCCGAGAGGCTCGGGATGGTTTTGGGTGGTTAACAGGGAGTTTCGAATGGTTTTCCTATTGCTGAGTTTCTGTTACTGGTGTTTTCACACCTGCGGAAGGGGAGCCACAGGTGCGGTTCCGCAGGAGTGGACAAGACTCCGTAGGTACGGAAGTTTGGCTGGGTGAGGAGATTCCGCAGGTGCGGGAGGTCGAGCGCAGGTGTGGAAGTTGAGGGCCTTGCAATTTTCCGCAGGTGCGCACCTGGGATCCGCAGGTGCGCACCTGGGATCCGCAGGTGCGAGTAAGTGGTCGCAGGTGCGGAACCACTGGGCAGAAGGTATAAACGTGTGCCTTCACGAATTTTAGCCATCTTTCTCAATATTTCATCTGGGTTTGAAGCTTTTGAAGGGTTTTTGAGGAGGGAATTCGATAGTGCTTCATTGAGGTAAAGTTTTTGGACTGTAAACTCGTTTATATGTGATTAAAGGTCGGATTTATGGTGGAATATTAGGGAAAAAACTGCGCAAATTGGGTAATTAGGGCTTGGGATTAAGAGGCTTTAAAATGGGAATTTGAGGGGTCATTTGGACTCTGATTTAAGTGTTCTTGTTATGTATAGACTTGTGGGAGGACGAGGATTCTTGTGGTGTAAATTTTATCGGGTTTGACCAATTTCGGGATTTTTAAGGTGACGCATTTGCCAAGTGACGGGCATACGGGCGTTCACCGAATGTTTGTGGCCTGGCTCATCCCATGGCACTGTCTAAGGATTGTTTTATACTGATATTGGTACTGTGAAGGTAGAGACTTCCTTGAATATAATAGAAATCATGATAAGTGTAAATGTTAAGGCTTCATACCAATGTGTTTCGACCGGAATGGTCAATTGTTGTTGTCTCTATTTGTGGTTATTCACTGTTATGCACTCAGTCCGGTTGTAACCTATATTCTTATGCCTTAGTTTCAGAAATTGTTAGTTATTTTCATATTATCATCGTGGGGCTGAATTATAGATATATATCTGAGAGCATGGTGAGTGAGATTGGAAGGTATTGACTGAGTGAGGCCTAGAGTTGGATTTTTAGAAAGTTATGAGATTGGGCTGCACACCGCAGCGATCCTTGGATCATGTCTTCGTTGGCTTGATATAGCGTTTGGGCTTATAGGAGCCCCTCCGGAGTCTTTACACCCCCAGCGAGCGCACATATATTGAGGGATGGATCTTCCCTGGACATGGATCTTGTCCAAGTGCTATGTTCCAGAGATTGACCTTCTCCGTGGGGATTATGTTCCGGAGATGGATCTTCTCCGTGGGGCTGGATTGGCCTTTTTACCAGTACTAAGTGACTGTGTCACTTGTGTTTATGAAAACAAATCCGGGATGGACTTTCCCTGGGCCAGAAGGCCAAATTCTAGTACTGGGTGGACCACCTTATGAGAGTTTGATTACTGAGTACACATCATTCTTGATCCTATATGAATTCATGCTGGTATGCAGGGCTACAGACATAAATTGATGCATGTTGTTTATTTTTCTGATATATTACTGTCATGTCCAAGTTATATATGGTTGTTCGAAATTATCGGAGGTTTAGTCCGTCACTACCTCTCAACCCGTAGTTTGGTTTCGTTACTACTGAGTTGGTGTACTCACGTTATACCCTGCACCTTGTGTGCAGATCCAGGTACATCGAGACTCAGTTCTGGTCTGTGATTTGCAGCAGTCCATCAGAGTTGACGAGGTAGCAGTTGGCGATTGTGATCTCGTCATCTCTTCTTTTCTACCTGTTGCATTTACTTTTAGACGATGCTGGATACTTTCCTTTCGTTTAGTCATCTTTATGTATTAGTAGCTTATGATTGTGTGACACCGGATCTGAGAGTTGTAGATTTTGGGGTTTTTGTTTTCATAAATTTCTTTAAATACAGATCTTTATTAATATTGACCTCAGGCTGTTTCGAAATGTTATTTCCTTAAGAGGATCAGTTTTAGTTTTGTTACAATCAGGTGGCTGGCCTGGTTCCACGACATGCGCCATCACGACCCCGGAATTGGGTCGTGACTAATATACTAGAATTTGGATGCAACTCTTTCTTGGTGGACGAGTTCTAGTTGATATCAACTCCCTAGATCCTCCTCAATCTTGATTCTGTCCTTACTGAATAAGGAGTCCATCTCCCTACCAATTTTCAACCTTTTCGATCAGGAGATATCTCTTTATATCACTGATTGTGTTTATCTCCTGCTTGTGCATCTCACGTGCCATTAACTTTGCATGTGTCTATGTCTCCAGTGATGGACCCGGTTCAACTCTGAATTTCATTATCAATCTTCAAAACCATTCAGCTTCTTGATCCAACATATATGTATCGTAAAACACTGTCATCCAATTCAATCTTTATGTACCACAATGAAACCAAGGGAACAACCAGCTCTTCCAAAATACTTGGGACAATACATAACAACAAGTCGACGAAAACAATTAGACATGAAGGCATCAATGATCATAAAATAATTAAGTCAGGAATCAATTAAATTGGAAATAAGGAAGGGATCATGTTCAACAAATAATTTGGTGGTGCATAAATACTCGCCACCTCACCTATACGACACACACATGCAAATTCACATAGCATTTAAGTTAGGGATTCCTATTCCATCAAGTCAAGGTTAAACCAAGCACTTACCTAATTCTCACAAGCAAATCACTGCTCTTGCACGAGTTTTCCTTTAGAATTCACCTCCAACCCGCTCGAATCTAATAACAATTGGTTCAATGTCATCAATTATTGCTTAAAGGAATCAACTTTATTGAAAAACTATGATGTTCCTATGTTTTCTTATCAAACTACAAAAATCGACCCCGAGCCCGCTTGGTCTAAACTCGAGGTTCGAACCAAAACCCGTTTACCCATTCTCCCCCGAGCCCAGATATATAATTGGTTTTGGAATACGACCTCAATTCGAGGTCTAAATTTCCAAATTTTGAAATTCCTAAGTTCTACCCAAAAATCCTAATTTTTACCATGAAAACTCTATATTTTTGGTTGAAATCTTGTTAAAAGTTGTTAAGGAATGAAAGGAATTAGTTAGAGATCACTTACCAATGATTTGGAGAAGTTTGGATCATTAGAAAATCGCCTATGGAAGTTTAGGGTTTTAGAGAATAGAAAAATGGGTGAAAATCACGTCTGAAATCTATTTTAACAGGCTACGGTTATCGCATTTGCGATCAGGGTTTTCACAATTGCGAACCCTTAGAATTTTAGCAACCATCGCATTTGCGACAAAAAAGTCTCATTTGCGACATAAGGGGCCTTCGCAAATTCGTCCATAATCTCGCATTTGCGAGATCTGAGGTTGGCCTAGGTCTTCGCATTTGTGAAGCTTGATCTCGCATTTGCGAAGCCTGATCTCGAATTTGCGAGATAAGAGGCCTGCCAACACCAGATATCAGCTGTGGAATTTTTTTTCTAAGTCTAAACACTCAGTATCCTATTCGAAACTCACCCGAGACCTCGGGGCACCAAACCAAACATGCACGCAAGTCTAAAAATACCATACGCACTTGATCGTGCGATCAAATCATCAAAATAACATCAAAACTACGAATTCAACCTCAAAACGCATTATTGTTTCAAGAGCACTCAAGTTTTCTAACTTTTCAACCGGACATCCAAATCACGTCAAATCAACTCTGATTCTCATCAAATTTCACAAATAAGACATAAATATCATAACAAACTTGTTTCGGGCTCCGAAACCAAAATACGGGCCCGATACCAACAATTTCAAACATAATTTCATTTCTTTATTTCCTGTAAAAACTAGCACAACAATTTTTAAAAAAAAATATTTTCTAAGGCTAGGGACTTTGGAATTCGATTCCTGGCATACGCCAAGTCCCATATTTTACTGCAAACCTCACGGAATCGTCGGAACACAAATCCGGGTCCATTTACTCAAAATATTGACAAAAGTCAACTGAAACCAAATTTTAGCTCTAAAAATTTTATTTCTCATATTTTCACATAAAAGCTTTCAGGTTTCATGCCCGGACTACGCACGCAAATCGAAGTAATTAAATTAGTCTTTTTAAGGCTAATAATCCTGGAATAGAGTCTTAATTCATAAAATGACCCTTTGGGTCATCACAATATATA
>ML243410.1:0-11974 GCA_005239495.1 Nicotiana undulata
CACCTGGATTAAACCATGTCGGCATCGTTAATATAGATCCTCGTGTCTCTTAGCATATAACCTTATAAAATACTCTACTCAGCACATTAATGGATTCCTGAATAATTCCAGCCCAATCTTGTTCGTTACTCCTTACTGCATTGGGCATATTTGGTATTGAAGGTTCAAATGTGTCAAAGTCACCCTGTGATCTCATATATTCAGTAGGTAATTTTATGGTCAATTTATTATGGCATATCTTTGTAACGACCCGATCGGTCGTTTTGAGCTCTAGCACGTCGTTTAGCGGTTGTAAGTCATGAACAACTTTATTTCAGGTAATGTGACTTGTGCGTATGGTCGGAGTTGGAATTCAGGAAGTTCGGAGTTAGATTGGAAGGAAAATATTCATTTTGGTAGTCTTAAGTTGGAGAAATTGATTAAGATTGTAATTTTAAGCACACAACCTCAGAATCAGGATTCGAAGGCTCCAGCAGGTTTGTATGATGATTTCGGACTTGGGCATATGTCTGGATCGTGTTTTGGATAGCCCGGGAGCGTTTCAGCGTATATTGTGGAAATCAGCATTTTAGAAGAAATTTCCTAGTTTGGGTTGGAAGGCATTTCAGAGATATTGATGTCCTTTTGGGATTCCGAGTCTGGGAATAGCTTCATATGGTGATTCTGAAGTTCGGAGCACGATCGAAAGTGGAAGTTTGAAATTTCAAAGTTCATAAAGATGAATGTTAACACGATTTGTGATTTTGGCATTGTTTAATGTGATTTGAAGCCTCGAGCAAGTCCGTGTGAGGTTATGGGATTGAGTCGTGTGTTTTGACGGGGTACCGAGGGCCTCGGGTGTGTTTTCGGGGTGGTTCCGGGTTATTTCCAAGTGTTTGTGCTGCTGTTGTCCTGGTGTTCTGAGAGTTCAGTGCGATCGCGGCCATGCTTGTGTGATCACAGAGTAGAATTTTTGGGAGCTGGGTTATGGCCTATGCGATCGCAGGAGGTGCAATGCGATCGCAGAGAAGGATGTAGGTTGGCCTGTGCGATCGCAGGTGTTGTTGTGCGATCGCACAAGGGTGCGCTTGGAGCTGGGGCTTGGCCTGTGCGACCGCAAGGCTTGAGATGCGATCGCGGAGAGAGCTGGAGAGTGGCATGTGTGATCGCAGACATGTTTGTGCGACCGTATAGGTGTTAGTTCTGGGCAGTGTTTAATTTAAGACGGGTTTTTGGCATTTCTTCTCTCATTTTCAATTGCTATACAAGATTATTACATGAATTAAATATGAGAAATTGAGGAAAATTTGGGAATTTTTTAAGGAAACCTAGAATTTGATAAATTGGATTTTAACCACGAATTTAAGCATGAATATGTGAGTAACATGTATATTTGAACTAGTAAAGCTGTGGGTAGAGTTTATCTTCGAGAAATTTCAGAATCCGGGCACGTGGGCCCGAGGGAATTTCGGTCAATTCATTGACCGGAGTTGGTAAATGATATAATTTGAATTTGATACAAGTATTTGAGTGAATTTTCATTGCTTTGTCCGTTAATTGGTAGTTTTGGGGCGTTGTGCATCAAATTGGAGCCGTCGGGAGGGCTTGGAAGCCGGTTATGAAGTTTCAGAGTGAGGTAAGTCTCCTTTCTAACATTGTGAGGGGCAATCGTCCCCCTAGGTGAACTAAATGAATATATATGCCATTACTTGCGGGGGCTACATATGCACGAGGTGACGGGAGTCCGTGCGTAGCTACTGTTATACCATGTTCGGGTAGTCTAGGACCCACTAGCATGCCTTAATTGTTGTACCTGTGATTTCATCAATGATATTAGCTTAGTGATATTATCGAGTTAATAATTGAATACTTAGGACGGTCAGAGCCTATTTTCCTTAATCACTTGAGAAGAAAACGGATCCTTCCTTGTATAATTGTGTTCCGGATGAATCGGTAATACTTAGAACCATATTAAACTTGATAAATGAATTCCCAGAAATGACTTCAATACTATCTTCACGTTCACCTAAAGAGAATTTTACCACTTCCCTGAGAAAAACTGCTTTCTTGATAAAAATACGGATTTTATGTGGATTTGTGTACATATGAGCACCTGAGTCACATGTATGGTTCGCGAGCAGGCTAGCCTTATTTATATATATATATAACCACGTCGCATGATCGATTCGCGATCGGGGAAAATAGATGCATCTATGGTTCGAGCCGTTCGACCCTCGGCAGTGCACAATTTGTTATTGTTGGTCCGCGCCGTTCGACCCTCGGCAGTTTGTTTGCACATGATAAATGCTGCATATTTTCTATGACTTATACTTGTTTATTGGTCTAAAGAGTTATGAATTTTCCAGCTAAAAAGAATAAGAATTGATATGTAAGAATGTGAAATAAGTCTATACTTCTTACTCCTGATTATTATTTAATTGCCAACTGAAATGACGAAGGCTTAATGTGTTAAATGTGAATCAAGTTGATATTTCTTATTCCCGGATTATTATTAAATCTTCCTATACTCATGCTTATTGTCTCACTGAAATTATACTAGACTGACTTATAACAAGTGTCAATTCGACCTCTCGTCACTACCTCTCTGAGGTTAGGTGGGATACTTACTAAGTACACATTATTTTCGTACTCATACTACACTTGTTGTGCATTTTGTTGCACATGTACTTTCACAGCAATATGGCTGACTTGGAGACTTAGACGAGCTGCACTACCCGGAGACAACCCGCAGCCGGCAGAGTCTCCCTCTATGTACTGCATTTTCATTTTCTGAGTTACTTGTCCAATCTGTATTTCGGACAAGCTTTGTAGTATTTGTATAAAATCTTAGAATTTTCTCATGCACTTGTGACACCGGGTTCTGGGATGTATTCGGGTTGTACTTTTACAAAAATAATAGGAAACAGACTGTTTCTTTTACTAAATGGATTTCTATCTAGTTATTATGTACGAAAATGAAAAGTAATAATTTCGTAAATGCTACAACAGGAATTTACTTCTATTAATTAATGATTGGCTTGCCTGACAGTGGTGTCCGGCGCCATCACGGCCTCATGGATTTTGGGTCGTGACAACATGGTATCAGAGCTCTAGGTTCCCCTAGGTTTCACGAGTCATGAGCAAGTCTAGTAGAGTCTTGCGAATCAGTACGGAGACGTCTGTACTTATCTTCGAAAGGCTACAGGGCTATTAGGAGTACTTCCCTTCTTGATTCCTCATCGTGCGATTTGATTCCTCTGAGGCTTATGCCTATGTTTCTTCCTACTCTATCTTACGCATCGCAAAACGCTTGTTATGAATCGGGAATTTGAGGAGTTGTAATATTACCCCAGATATGGTGCGTGAAATCTTCTGTGCGTAGTTGATTGGGTTGTTGTTGTCGCCCTGCAGAAGGGCAATATGTTGTTTCAGCTTAGTAGCCGTGTTTCTGAGAGCCTTGAGGATATGCTCAGATAGTGATGATGTTTACAATTGGTTATCGCGCGATGTGGGTGAAGATAGAATGCTTTCCCATGTGTTGGGGTGATGAATGGTTTGAAGGGAGGTCTTCTCAAGGTGTGATTTCAAGATTTTGGTATTTTAATTCCGACAAAGGAAAGGCATTTGGACTATGAATGGTCCGGTTCGGATTGATAAAGTAGTAAGACTTGGTGTATTCAATTGAGGTGGAATATTCACCTGTGTAGTGATATCATCGTCATTAGTCGAATGGAATGTGATAAGCTCATCGGCTCTATCGTTTCTTCGGTTGCATCGGGTCAGAGTGTGGTTAAATAGTATTGAAGAAGCGGTTGTCATAGACCATGGTGTGCGGTGGTCAAAGTATTGAATGAGCGTTTCTAATGAAGGTAGCTCGAGAAAGATGATCTTCGGGGATTCGAAGTTATGGAGATCTACTGGTTTAGGTTTTGCAAAGGATGATATGTCAATGAGGCCGCAATCGAGAAGTATGCGATGAAGGAAGTCATGTGAAAAGTGTTAGGTGGCAGCCAAATCTCTAAATGCCAGGCATCAGAGACGGAAGTCGGGTAGTTGCTAAAAGGAATGAGTTCAACTAAGTGGGAAAGTGGCAGTATAGCCTAGGTGTTTAGTGGTAAGGCGGTTGCCTGCCTTGAGGAGTAGTTGAAGTGATTTGAGAATTTTAGTGGACAGAGATTAGGTCCACGAGCTTATACTAAAATGTTGGTTATTTGGCGGAAGGTTGGATGCAACAGAGAGGAATTGTTAGGGATGAGGAAAGATACAATATAGCTTGGAATTAAAAGGTATTGTAGCACATATACTGGATGTCCATGAGGAGCGGACGGACTAGTAAAGTTGGTGAATCAGGATAAGCCTAGGATGGGGGTCTCGATGTCGTAGAAAGTGTGCCTCACAGCAAAGTGGAAGGTGTCGGTTGGTGAGTTTCCACAGGTGGGTTATCTTCTCTGAGTAGGATAGCAGTTGTGTGGTTGGAAAGTTTTTGCGGGGGATCCCAGTGGCTAGTCGGTAGAAAGCAGAATGTATAAATGGTGCTAGAGAATTGAGCATTTGGGGAATGCTAACAAGAAAAATTCAGAAGAATTGGACGGATTGGTTGAGCAATGTCATGTCAACAAAGAAGAAAAGATCTAAGCAGTGTCTGGAGTGGTGCAGGGAGTAGCTTCGGGCTAAGTGGGGGAGAGTTCCACCACCTGCAGTTGGGTTGTAGGGTTGTGTCCTCATGGGGTTGCGGATTGTCGGTGTATTGGCAAGTTGTTACAGCTAAGAGAAAAGAGTAAAGTGGTAATTGAGCATGGCATTTGATAAATGTGTACGAAGTTGGTCCTGTTGGACCAGGGTTAGGCTTTGGAAGATTAAGAATTTGAGCTTAAGGCATAGGCAAATTGTAAGGGTAGTGACTCCGTCACGTGCTTCATTGAAGAGCATGTTCATGTTCTAGAAGAGCCTTGGAGTTGATTGTATTCGGGGCCAGTCAGAGTGGGTGACTCTCAGCAGTGGTCCTAGTGTATTCGAAAGTTAGAGACTGTGGTGTTTAAAGGTTTCAGGTAGCAGTATGATTAAGAATCGATCTTTTGCAGTATAACCTCTGAGAAGAAGGAAAATGGTTGGAGTGTCCTATGTTATTTTCAGCACGCAGGATAGTATTGGAAGAGTGAGAGAGATAGACTCCGGGTTGTAGAAACATTATCAGGAGGTTGTGAGACAGGTTGCGGGATTTAGGCAACATGGTCTCGTGAATCAAGGTCACTCGGGATGAGTGAGGGTTGAGTTGATATGAGTTGAAGGAAGATACTATTATCTTTGAGGCAATTAAAGATGATTAAAAGAAGATGGATTGGTTAGCCATGGTGGAAATGGCGCCTGTTCGGCAGTAATTAGTTTCTTCGGTGTGATTGAGTATGTGTATGGTTTGTGCTGATGTGTGTGGGGCTTGTCGGTCGTCGTAATAGATTTCAGTTGGAAGCATTCAAGTGCTATGGCATGTTAGGTGTAGGCGGATCCCGGAAAATTATGGTGGTTTAGTCCACTACTTAAGGATTTGCATGTATTGTGATGGTGAGAACTCACTTGTGTGTTGTTATGGTTCTCATGAATTGGGTGAGTAAAAGGTTTCTATCTGTGATGAAGTGTTCACCCTATTAGTGGTTCAGGAGTTAGGATGGAATTCCTATGCCATTCCTTATCGGCACATTAGGTGCAGTAAGCGGTATGTAACTGGAAGTAAGAATCGAGATTGCAGTTTTGTGTTGACAAGGATATCATGAGCTCGGATGAGCAAGGAAAGTGGTGTCGTCTTCAGTGTCACCTGAGATCGGTGTTTTATGAAAGAGACTTTGTATCCTGATTATGGTTCTCGATTTGTTTTACAGCCTTAGGGTGGTCGGTGGTATGGATGTGCATACTGGTTACCTCGTGGAAAGTCGTGGGAGCGTGACCACGGGAAGATTGTATAAGTGTGACATGTAGTCACCCGACTGATTGAAGATTTAGACCAAGTATAAGGAAGTGCAATATTGCTTATTCGAGAATTTATGCCTGGAAGGCGTTCGGCTCAGTTGGTTGTGGATTCTGGGGTGTTTATCCCGGCTATGATGGTTGCTCTTGTGTGTTATGAGAAAAAAGTGGGTTATTACGGACCCAGGTAAGGCTATCAGCCTAGTTCAGTGCGAGCAAAATCGGCTTGAAGTGTGTGAATGGATTTAAATAGGACTATGGGCTTCATGTGAGTCAGATATGTTCATTTCGGTATAGCACTCCGCAAGGAGGGGTGTTGGAATATCAGATGTGGTTCCGTCTTCGTCAAATTCATGTGATATTATGATTGTGCCGTGTGAGTGGTGAAACAGCTTGATAAATTCTTACGTGTTGATATTCCGCGTAGTGATGGGGTTATGTGAGCAAGATGTCTCTTGAGATTCAAATTATATATCTCACCTCAGTTGTGCTAGAGTTTTGCAGCATATGTCTCTGTCAGTCTCCCAAGAATGGTATTATGCACTTAGCGTGCTTGTGACCGGCAATCAGTAATTTATAATAGTGAGCAAATTCAGCTTTGTGTATATCTCCTCATGTGAATTTTATGATGGGACCGGGTGGCATGCGGCCACGGGTATGTTATTTGGATCGGGTTTCACGCCGCAACAGTGTGATGATGAGTAAGGTTCCTGTATTTTGGGGAAAGTTTATATTAGTTGTGTGAGTTGAGTAGTCCCTTCCTGAGCCATTTTCTTATGTATCATGTTCGAATTGAGGCCTATTGGCGCATTGTGGCATCATGTGAGACTATTGGTCATGATTGGGGCGATTGGTTGTCTGAGTAGTTCATACTTGGTGAGATGAGATTTATAAATCTAGGATCGGTGCGATAAGATTAAGTGAAATACATTAAAGGACAGTTACCCTAATTGGTTTTAATGAGACAATGATCTAAGTCAAGAGAAAAGATTTCAAGGTTTGGTTAGATCTACAGTTGGTTAGGAATTTCTACACATTTTCTCCGTTGTGGTGGTATCGTCAGCGTTATTACAGGATGTATGTACATATCTTCTAAGGTGTATTGGGAGCGTCAAATTCGTAGAATTATGGCTATTAAGGTTCAGGGAGCATCGTTATGGTCAGATGATGGACTGTGCACTGTATAGTGTCGATTCAGCAAAGGTACGCAGTTAGGTTCCGGTGCCTCGTATGGTAATTGTCACGGTGTTCAAATATTAGGAACAAGCCTGGTAGAGAATTTTCGGTGTTGGAATTGAGTTCAGAATTGGCTGTATGGATTAGAGAAGGTTGTCTTCAGATTTTATCCAAGCTTATGTGTTCAACTGGGCTGTGGCAGCACGGGCAGGTGCACGAGGTGGGTGTCAGTGATTTCAGATGTCTCAAGAGAAGTTCTTGGCATGTTCGAGGACGAACGTCTGTTTAAGTGGGGGAGAATGTAACGACCCAACCGGTCGTTTTGATCTCTAGCGCGTCGTTTAGCGGTTGGAAGTCATGAACAACTTCATTTCAGGTAATGTGACTTGTGCGTATGGTCGGAGTTGGAATTCAGAAAGTTCGGAGTTAGATTGGAAGGAAAATTCTCATTTCGGTAGTCTTAAGTTGGAGAATTGATTAAGATGGTAATTTTGAGCAAACGACCTCGGAATCAGGATCTGAAGGCTCCACTAGGTTCGTATGATGATTTAGAACTTGGGCGTATGTCCGGATCGGGTTTTGGATAACCCGGGAGCGCATTTCAGCGTATATCGTGGAAATTAGCATTTTAGAAGAAATTTCCTAGTTTGGGTTGGAAGGCATTTCAGAGATATTGATGTCCGTTTGGGATTCTGAGTCTGGGAATAGCTTCGTATGGTGATTCTGGAGTTGGAAGCGCGATCGGAAGTGGAAGTTTGAAATTTCAAAGTTCATAAAGATGAATTTTAACATAATTTGTGATTTTGGCGTTGTTTAATGTGATTTGAAGCCTCGAGCAAGTCCGTGTGATGTTATGGGATTGAGTCGTGTGTTTTGTCGGGGTCCCGATGGCCTCGGGTGTGTTTTCGGGGTGGTTCCGGGTTATTTCCAAGTGTTTGTGCTGCTGTTTTTCTGGTGTTCTGAGAGTTCAGTGCGATCACGGCCATGATTGTGCGATCGCGGAGTAGAATTTTTGGGAGTTGGGTTATGGCCTATGCGATCGCAGGAGGTGCAATGCGATCGCAGCGAATGCTGGAGGTTGGCCTGTGCGATCGCAGGTGTTGTTGTGCGATCGCACAAGGGTGCGCTTGGAGCTGGGGCTTGGCCTGTGCGATCGCAAGGCTTGAAATGCGATCGCGGAGTGAGCTATAGAGTGGCATGTGCGATCGCAGGCATGTTTGTGCGATCGCATAGGTGTTAGTTCTGGGCAGTGTTTAATTTAAGACGGGTTTTTGGCATTTCTTCTCTCATTTTCAATTGCTATGGGCGATTTTGGAGGATTTCAAAGGGGGATTTTCTTCAAGCATCAAGAGGTAAGATGTTTCTACCCATTTCCATGTTAAATACAAGATTATTACATGAATTTGATATGAGAAATTGAGGAAAATTTGGGAATTTTGTAAGGAAACCTAGAATTTGATAAATTGGATTTTAACCACGAATTTGAGCATGAATATGTGAGTAAAATGTATATTTGAACTAGTAAAGCTGTGGGTAGAGTTTATCTTCGAGAAATTTCGGAATCCGGGCACATGGGCCCGAGGGCATTTTGGTCAATTCAATGAGCGGAGTTGGGAAATGATATAATTTGAATTTGATACAAGTATTTGAGTGAATTTTCATTGATTTGTCCGTTAATTGGTAGTTTTGGGGCGTTGTGCATCAAATTGGAGCCGCCAGGAGGGCTTGGAAGCCGATTATGAAGTTTCGGAGCGAGGTAAGTCTCCTTTCTAACTTTGTGAGGAGGAATCGTCCCCCTAGGTGAACTAAATGAATATATATGCCATTACTTGCGGGGGCTACGTACGCACGAGGTGACGGGAATCCGTGCGTAGCTATTGTTATGCCATGTCCGGGTAGTCTAGGACCCACTAGCATGCCTTAATTGTTGTACCTGTGATTTCATCAATGATATTAGCCTAGTAATATTATCGAGTTAATAATTGAATACTTAGGACAATCAGAGCCTATTTTCCTTAATCACTTGAGAAGAAAACGGATCCTTCCTTGTATAATTGTGTTCCGGATGAATCGGTAATACTTAGAACCGTATTAAACTTGATAAATGAATTCCCAAAAATGACTTCAATACTATCTTCACGTTCACCTAAAGAGAATTTTACCACTTCCCTGAGAAAAACTGCTTTCTTGATACAAATACGGATTTATTATGTTGATTTGTGTACATATGAGCACCTGAGTCACAGGTATGGTTCGGGAGCAGGCTAGCCTTATTTTTATATATATAACCGCGTCGCATGATCGATTCACGAGCGGGGAATATAAATGCATCTATGGTTCGAGCCGTTCGACCCTCGGCAATGCACAATTTATTATTGTTGGTCCGCGTCGTTCTACCCTCGGCAGTTTGTTTGCACATGATAAATGCTGCATATTTTCTATGACTTATACTTGTTTATTGGTCTAAAGAGTTATGAATTTTCTAGCTAAAAAGAATAAGAATTGATATGTAAGAATGTGAAATAAGTCTATACTTCTTACTCCTGATTATTATCTACTTGCCAACTGAAATGACGAAGGCTTAATGTGTTAAATGTGAATCAAATTGATATTTCTTATTCCCGGATTATTATTAAATCTTCCTATAATACTCATGCTTATTGTCTCACTGAAATTATATTAGACTGACTTATAGCAAGTGTCAATTCGACCTCTCGTCACTACCTCTCTGAGGTTAGGGGGGATACTTACGAAGTACACATTGTTTTCGTACTCATACTACACTTGCTGTGCATTTTGTTGCACAGGTGCTTTCACATCAATATGGCTGACTTGGAGACAGACGAGCTGCACTACCCGGAGACGACCCGCAGCCGACAGAGTCTCCCTCTATGTACTGCATTTTAATTTTCCGAATTACTTGTCCAATCTGTATTTCGGACAAGCTTTGTAGTATTTGTATAAATTCTTAGAATTTTCTCATGCACTTGTGACACCGGGTTCTGGGATGTATTCGGGTTGTACTTTTACAAAAAGAATGGGAAACAGACTTTTTCTTTTACTAAATGGATTTATATCTAGTTATTATGTACGAAAATGAAAAGTAATAATTTCGCAAATGCTAAAACAGGAATTTACTTCTATTAATTAATGATTGGCTTGCCTGACAGTGGTGTCCGGCGCCATCACGACCTCATGGATTTTGGGTCGTGATAATCTTAGAGTAATCATGAAGGTCACCACGGGTTTCATTTGGGTGTTCACATAGAGATTTAGAATTCAGGAGGGTGAACCGATTATTCTCAAAATTTTCCCCTATAGATGTTATGTGAATTGATAATGAAGGGTACATAAGAGCATTTCCCATTAGGTCGCACTAGGAGCATGATGTTTCCCCGTAGTTGTTTCTCATGTATTTGTGTTTTCATATGTCCACGTCTAAGAAGGTAGTTGGAGATCCTTTGTGTATCATTCGGGTGTAGGTTATTGAAGGTGAAGTTAATGGGTAGTCAGATTATGCGAGGTATCTAGCTGTCATCCTTGTTAGGTAAGTTTAGGGGTTGGGATCGCCTCTGTGAATGTGTTATGACAAAGCTTGTAAGTCGAGGAGGCCACCTTGAAGGCCGAAAGTGTCGTGGAAGGAAAATATTTTCGCTTCGTTATATATCAATTAGTTTTGACTTGAAAGGTACCTTATAGGTGTTATGATCTAAAAATGTGCACTCTATGTTCAGGTGTCATTATGATAATGTAGTTCTTGTGATGCTGAGAATTAGTGTTATGGGTATATACATTGCGATGCTTTGTCGAGTTATTGATGAGTTTTTAGGATGGTTTTGGGTGATTCTCTAATAGGTGGATAGGCCTAGTTACAAAGGAGATGCTGCCGAAATTTCTTAAAAATTTGGGAGTTAGTTAAAATTTAGGGACTTGAGGTAGGATAGAAAAGAGATATGTTATGTTAGGTGTTTGGGTTAGGCTCTACCTCTCATTCGAGGACGAATGATCCTAAGCGGGGGAGAATATAAGACCCCGGAAAATTTTGCTAAGCGATATAGGATTCGGGGTGCCAGGTAGACTAATTGTAATATTTTATGTGCTTTAAATATGATGTAAATGAATTGGATGTTGTGAATAAGTGTATGAGTCATATAATAAGTGATGTGAGGTCCAATGGGAAGCCTAAGGCTAAGCCAAATGGGAAAATTTCATAACAGGCTAAAACTCCAAAGGTATTTGCACCAGTCCACACTTTGAACGAGCATATCTAATTATATATAAGGTATTAGGTGATGCACAACCTATCAAATGAAATGACTTTGAGTATAGTTTCCAACTCTTCAAACCGTTCTTCATTTGGACATTCCTACGCAACGTTATGATCAACCAAAGGCTGGAAATATTCGATCCTGTGTCAAATCTGCGATCGCATTCCTGTCGCATTTTTTACTCTGCGATCGCAGATCTGTCGCAGAGTGGGCCAGTGTAGCCCAGTTTTGGGAACCTATTTCGCGATGCATTCTGAGGCCCACATTCTTGTTTTGCGGTCCATTCTGCGATCGCATACCCTGTACCGGAGGCTTATTTTTCCTATTTTTATAACCCGACCCCCTTTTCATAAATAGGTTTAGGGTCTTCATTTGTGGTCATTTTCTACTGATTTTAGAGAGAGATGAGAGCATATAGAGAGAGAAATAAGGGGACTAACTTCATAATCATCAAAATCTTTCTCAAGTCTTCAAGAATCAAGAAAGATAATCATAGATTGTCCTCCATCCGGGTAAGTCCTACATCCAAAAATTTCATGCAAGAGGTTAAGGGTTCAAATATGTGGTGTGTGTGTGTGAGGGGGGGGGGGGGT
>ML243414.1:0-51573 GCA_005239495.1 Nicotiana undulata
GAGGGGACATTCCGTGCCGAGTGATTGTGAGGTTATGCACGAGGGTACATTCCGTGCTGAGTGATTGTGAGCTTATGCACGAGGGGACATTCCGTGTCGGATTGTGAGCTGGTGCCATAATACCTGACTGAACTACTCCAGCCGTCTGAGGTGCAAGAGTCTGGAACTGAGTGGAAAACTGCTTTGGCGTGTGAATAGCAGAAGTCTGGGTCCCTCCCCCAGCCTGAGATCCAGATGGTGCAGTAGGAAGAAGACCGGCCTGAGCCACGCTCTCCATGAGTCCCACTAAGCGGACTAGAGCGTCCTGAAGTACTGGGGTGGCAATGAACCCCTCTGGGACCTNCTCCTTCTACGAGAGAGTAAAATAGAGACTCAATTAGCATTCAGAATTCAATTAGCACGACATAGAATGAAAGATGTGAAGTTATTCCTAACAGACGTCTCCGTACCGATCCCTCAGACTCAACCAAGTTTTTCCGTGAGTTGTGAGACATAAGCAACCTAGGGCTCTGATACCAACTTGTCACGACCCGAAATCCCACCTTCGGGCCATGACTGCATCTAACATTGAACCCGCTAGACAAGCCAACGTTTGAACTGAATAAAACTCATTAACAACAATTACGAAAAGGATAACTAAAATACAATATAGCACTTTCGAAATGAAACCCAAAAACAACTCCCAGAACTGGTGTCACATACTCATGTACTATCTATGAGATTACTACAAACAAAAGGTCTGAAATAAATACATAAGACTGTCTTTGAAATACAAAGTAAGACAGAGCTGAAAGTGGAAAGTAGAAGGTGACTTCAAGGCCCACGAACGTCTGCGGGTCTACCACGAGTCTCCTGTGTGACTGAATGAGATGCTCTGATCGTCAGTGATCTCGGGGTCCGGTTGCGTAGTCTGCACAACATAAAGAAGTGCAGGTGTAGCATCAGTACAACTGACCCCATGTACTGAGTAAGTGTCGAGCCTAACCTCGGCGAAGTAGTGACGAGGCTAGGACCAACACAACATATGTACCTGTGCAATTTTATATAATAGCAGGAAAAATGGCAACAGAAATAAGCAAGTAAGACAGATACGGGGAGAACATGCTGGGGAGATAGGGTAACAGTATGCTAACACAGCAGCACAAGGTAATAAATGTAACGTAAAGGCAAGGCAGAAGTATAGCTTCTCAAACATATAATGAACAAGAAAGGCACGACATGTCCCCTCGTGCATAACCTCACAATCACTCGGCACGGCATGTCCCCTCGTGCATATATAATAATACTCGGCACGAAATATCCCCTCGTGCATAACCTCACAATCACTCGGCACGGAATGTCCCCTCGTGCATATATAATAACACTCAGCACGGAATGTACCCTCGTGCATAACCTCACAATCACTCGGCATGGAATGTCCCCTCGTGCATTAATAATAACACTCAGCACGGACTGTCCCCTCGTGCATAACCTCATAATCACTCGGCACGGAATGTCCCCTCGTGCATATATAATAGCACTCAGTCAACACGGCATGTCCCTCGTGCGACGAATAATAAAACACAAGGCAACAATAATATGAAGTTCCACAACACGAAGTCTCAAGTGCATGGAAATATTCAATACAATTCTATTGTTCCGGCAAGGAGAAATCATCATTTACAACATCAACAAATGCCCGACAAGGGTCTCAGCTATAACCAACCTTGCATCAGTAATACAATTTTCGACAGTGTAAGCCTCAACTGGAACAAATAATCAGTAACTCTCCACGTCATGAAACAACATCAAGTATCACTTTTAAATTCATAATTTACTCATAGTGCAGGGAATATTAAGAACATAGCAAATTTCATCACAATTGACTCACGGGCATACTTGACCGCAACGCATAGGCACTCGTCACCACGCCTATACGTTGGACATGAGTTGCACATAGCAAATAAGACTCTATACCTAATCCCTCAAGCTGAGGTTAAGCCAAACACTTACCTCGGCTCCCAAGACAATGCAAGTCAAGCCTCAATCACAGCCTTTCCTCTCGAATCCAACTCCGAATCGGGGATATCTAGACATAATGGATTTATTAACATCAATAAGTACCCAATAAATCAATTTCTAAGCCAAGTTATGCATTTCCTACTATTCTTCCAAGAATACTAAAATTCGACCCCGGGCCCACACGTTTAGATTTTCGAAAATTCATGAAGGAATCAATTACCCGGAGTCTAAGGATCGAAGTTATGTAATTTATTCAAGAATTTATGGCCTAACATGGAAAATCACGAAATTCCTAAGAACCCTAAAGTTTACTACCTAATTCAATGATTTTAGGTGGTTTATTAGTGAATTAAGCTAGGAATTATTGTTAAAATAAGAATTTCTATGGGATTTTACTTACCTCTTACAGTGGGTGGTCGTGGAAGGTGATGCCCCAAGCTTGGATGCTCTCTAATGGAGTTTGAAGATGGAAGGAATGAGGAAAACCCAAAATTTTGGACATTTTAAGATGGCTGCCAACAGGGGTTTCCGCACCTGCGACCATAGGACTGCAGGTGCGGTCTCGCACTTGCGAGAAAAGGATCGCAATTGCGGAAAAGGGCCTGGGACCCTGGGCTTGCACCTGCGGGGTTGGGAGCCGCACCAACGGTCCCGCTCCTGTGGAATTTTGGTCGCCCCTGCGAAAAGGTCGCAGCTGCGATGGCCTGGACCGCACATGCGGTCTCGTGCCTGCGGCCTGAGTCTCGCGCCTGCGGACTTTGGGCAAGGGGCCGAGGATCGCACCTGCGAGGCTGGGACCGCAGGGGCGGTCCCGCTCCTGCGGCTGGGCAACCACACCTGCGGTCACACCAGCTGTTGTGCACCAGCAGTGGTTTTTGCTAGTTTTTTGGCCTCGCGCGGGGTCCGGGAGGCACCTAGGCCCACCCGAGCTCCCGTCCAAAAATACCAAACCACTCGGAACTTTGAAATCACCCTCCAAAACCCCTGAATTCAAAACTTAAGAACTTTGAAATTCTAGAATTCACCTCAACGCGCCGAACCGGCCTAAACCACTCGGAATGACTTCAAATTTCGCAGATAAGTTATAAACGACACAACAGAACTATTCCTGGTCTCGGAATTTTATTCGGACCTCGGGAACATAAAATCACTTCTCAAGCCACATTTCAAATTCTTTAGAAACCTCACAAGTTCATTAACTCCATTTTTCCTCACTTGGACCCGAAACCAATCAAATCAAACCCGTTTTACACCAAATCTCACAGATAGGACAAACAACATATAATAAACCTGTTTCGGGCTCGGAACCGCAATACGGGCCCGAAAACACGGTTTTCACATAATAATTCATTTTCAAAAGACTTTATTTTTTTCAGAAAACAATTTTCTTTAAAAATTCATTTCTCGGACTTGGGAAATAGGAATTTGATTCCGGGCATACGCCCATGTCCCATATTTTACTTCGGACCCTCCGGGACCATCACATCATGGGTACGGATCCGTTTACCAAAAATGTTGACCAAAATCAACTTTATTCACTTATTTAATTCATAAAATTCCATTTTTATCAAATTTTCACATGGAAGTTTCTCGGCTACCTGCCCGAGCTGTGCACACATATCGAGGTGAGATTAACGGAGGCTTTTGAGGTCATGGAAGATAGATTTAGCTAGAATTACTCAGGATGACCTTTTGGGTCATCACAGTTGCCTTAAGTTTTTATTATTCGTCGCACGAGGGGACATGCCGTGTTGACTGAGTGTTATTATATATGCACGAAGGGGACATTCCGTGCCGAGTGACTGTGAGGTTATGCACGAGGGGACATGCCGTGTTGACTGAGTGTTATTATATATGCACGAAGGGGACATTCCGTGCCGAGTGATTGTGACGTTATGCACGAGGGGACATTCTGTGTCGAGTGTTATTATATATTCACGAGGGGATATTCCGTGCCGAGTGATTGTGAGGTTATGCACGAGGGGACATGCCGTGCCTTTCCTGTTCGTTATACGTTTGAGAAGCTATATTTCTGCCCTGTCTTCACATTTCATTTATTACCTTGTACTGCTGTGCTAGTATACTGTTACCCTATCTCCCCAGCATGTTCTCCCCATATCTGTCTTACTTGATTATTTCTGTTGCCATTTTTCCTGCTATTATATAAAATTGCACAGGTACATATTTTGTGTTGGTCCTAGGCTCGTCACTACTTCTTCGAGGTTAGGCTCGACACTTACTCAGTACATGGGGTCGGTTGTACTGATGCTACACCTGCTCTTCTTTATGTTGTTCAGACTATGCAGCCGGACCCGGAGATCACTGACGATCAGAGCATCTCTTTCAGTCACACAGGAGACTCGAGGTAGACCCGCAGACGTTCGTGGGCCTTGACATCACCTTCTACTTTCCACTTTCAGCTCTGTCTTACTTTGTATTTCAAAGACAGTATTATGTATTTATTTCAGACCTTTTGTTTGTAGTAATCTCTTATATAGTCCGTGAGTATGTGACACTAGTTATGGGATTCGTTTATAGGTTTCATTTCGAAAAGTGCTATGTTGTATTTTGGGTGATTTTGTTAAATTTCATGTGGCGGGCCATCGAAGCCTTAGTTATCTTGTTCGTATTTGTTGTTAATGAGTGTATTTAGTTCAAACGTTTGCTTGTCTAGCGGGTTCAACGTTAGACGCAGTCATGGCCCGAAGGTGGGATTTTTGGGTCGTGACAAGTATGGTGCAATCTTTCTCATTAATATCATAAGGACTTTTTTCTACTCCAAGTATGTTAAGGCTATCCCTCCTATATTTTTTCCATGATCCAAATTATACAGAAGAAATGAGCAAACGCACGGTTTCTATAAAGTACTTTATTCATAGAAATACTAGGGGTGTATGTATTCTTAATTCCCATGTGGATTATTATTATCTTCTGTTTATGGGTCTCAGAATAATACGCACTTTAAAAAGTTTATCCGGAAGGAATATGGAGATTATTACATATTTTCATGCATTTAATGCATTTATACATGTGCATTTACCCATGGATCAGACGGCGTTATATACGTGTATATATGTGTATATATATATATATATATATATATGGGATATGGGAAAGGTTATGGCGTTATACGCACCAACACCTGAGCAGCTGGTATACGTTGATGATTTTGTCCACAGTGGTCGAGATGATATGATGGGATGCCCTCAGAGGCCTGATGATGTGATGAAACATATACCTATGCACGACATGACATTCATACGCATATGCATGACACGATAATTTTTTCATGATTTAAAGAGTTAGCCAGACTTATAGGTTGAGACATTTACTCTATGTTTCTTCCATGTCTGTTATGTACTTATTTATGTGCCTTACATACTCGGTACAGTATTCGTACTAACGTCCCTTTTTCCTGGGGATGCTGTGTTTCATGCCCGTAGGTTGATAGATAGGTCGAGAGTCCTCCAAGTAGGCTATCAGTTCAATGGAAGGTGTTGGTGGACTCCATTTGCTCCAGAGTTGCTTATTTGGCCAATAAGATTAGGACATACACTAATTAGTATGGCGGGGCCCTATCCTGACCTTTATTATATTTATGTACTCTTAGAGGCTTGTAAACATATGTCGTGTACGTGAGAGATTGTACGGCCTTGTCGGCCTATGTTTTGAGTTTATAAATGATCATCTTGGCCTATTAGGCCCGTATGTCACATGTTTATGATGATGTAATAAGAAAGATACATTATGTTGGTACTCGGTTGAGTAAGGCACCGGGTGCCCGTCGCGGCCCCTCGGTTTGGGTCGTGACAAAAAGTGGTATCAGAGCCGTTCTGTCCTAGGCGGTCTACAAGTCGTGTCTAGTAGAGTCTTGTTTATGAGTGTGTCGTGCACCACACTTATAAGCATGAGGCTACAGGAAATTCAAGACTGTGACTCTTTCTTCTTACTCTAGATCGTGTGTTAGAGCTCACTTATAAGAATTCAAATCCTGAACTTCTATACGTAATAAGACGATGCCTTTATTTAGAAAGACGATCGATAAGAGATATAGCTATGGAAGTGTTGAGTTAGAGGAACTCGATTTTGCATCTATCTTATGATGAGTAAATAAGAGGTCTTCAGCAAATCATGTGTGTAATAAAAGGTGTACGGTTCTTGATAATAAGCTTTTAGGAAAGAATACTTATCCACTCTTATGGTAAAAAGGAATAATGGAATCGAAAGTTAGACACGAGAGTTAATGAAGCATTATGAGTAAGATGTGATACATGGAGTACATTGGTAGATAAAAAAAGATGACAGTATTATAGAGTCCATAAACAAGGAAAGGAAAATACGAGAGGTAACAGGCCTTGAGGCATCAAAAGAGTATAGGTCATGAAGTCACATCCTCATTTCGAGAAATAAGTTCGTGACTCTAATATCAATACTAGAAGGAAAAGTTAGACCCCAGAGTAATAGAAATTAGTGTGGATTGGTGAACAAGATAAACTAAATATGAATTAAGGCCGAAGTGATTTGATAATGGTTGGAATCACAAGAATTTTATATTGCGTTTCGGCAATAATAGAATGGACAAGAAAAGAAGATTCATGAGAAATTCAGAGAATGGTCATTCAGGAAGACACTTCCCTAAAGCAAGCAATATGAGCAAAGTTAATCGTAAGGGACTATATGTGCTAGTTACACTAAGTGTCACTCTCGCGAGTAAGGAAATTTGTTATCCTTTGTATAGAAGGATTACAACAAGGCGAGTAAAGGTTATTGATTATGTGAAAAGACGCCAAATATGAAGAGGTAAAACATTTATACGTAAATCGTCGTAGTACTAAATCTGAGTACTCCCCTAAAGGAGGGAATATGGAGTGTGTGGCATTAAGTCAGAATTAAGTGGTTCTAGTAATTATGGAATGGTAAAGGAAGAATGCGATAAAAGTTAGAAGGGGATGAGATTGCACTTAGTCAAATCTTATCGATATGTTACGATTCCAAAACATTATGCAAGCACGACGTCAAGGAAATGAAGTCAAGGTTTATGCCCGGGATGTAATTGAAAGTAAGGAGCCAGTGCAAGATGTAAGTTAAGACAAAGGAAATAACCCAAGAAATATTACACAGAGTAATGATATGAGAATGACCAACGAGTACTTAGTAGTTGATTTAGGAAGAGCCTAGTTATGGCTAGTCAAGAGGATACCGACAAATCAGCAGGGCGTGTAGATAAATATAGTAAAATCCAATATAGTGACTTCCGCCCCACATTTATAACATTGTAATACATGAGATATATTCAAATATGAGTCAGGGTAGTTAAAGGTACCGTATGAGTTTTATGTAAATAAAAGAGAGTGCCACTAGGAAAACAGTAAAAATATCAGTTTAGAAGCAACCCTACAAGCACATGAGTGTGGAGATAAATGTATAAAGATAAATGTAGGCGAGTACGAACATCAAAAATTCTATCCAGAATATGATGTAATGCGCTCGCAACTTTACAAGAGTCAGAGGATCTTCCATAAATACTACAATGAAAGACTAGCTGAGGAATTAAGGAGGAAGACATCAGCCTAATCTTTGTGACATGAGGAGGAAGCAGTCTTATAACAACAGTCTCACAACAACATTATATGAACGCTATATGAAAGGGGAACCTACCGTGGCAAACGAATGGGAAGTTAAGTTAAAATAATGTTTGAGATCATATGAGTTGCACAAAAATTTTGGCATGCGCGGGAACTAAGATAAGCTAAGTATGCATGCAACAACGAGGCAGAAAAACAAGGAAAAGTAATAGCTTACATTTAACGAAAACTGAGAAGGACCGTAAGGAATTATTGGATCAATGATCTAGAGTTAGCTACATTATGAGCGCACTTAAGATTTTAGAGTATTATCCACGCAACATATATGTTCACAATCATACAACCGTACATGACTCTAGTATAAGTGAAAGAAAGAATTGAGCCCAGGTCACAGTCAAAGGATTGAGTTGTTAGAAAGTTGTATCACGGATATTCTATAATGCTCATGAAGGGCTAAAGTAATACCATGAGCCACATATTAGAAGATAGCTTAAGCCTAAATAAAGGTTGATCAGACAAAAGAGGAAACTATAGAGTTACATCAACTAAGTAAATCAAGAGTTTGATTACTGGACCCAGAAAATTATAGACCTCGTGATTGAGAACATTGCAGGATTGCTATTAGTATCAGAGGTACATGAGAGAGAGTTCACCAAACATATTCTATAACGGCCCTACGATAAAGCCAGTTAGAAAAATACCAGTCTCATAAGAAGTCAGTACGAAGCTCCCATCGGATTATGGAAGCACCAGAGGTGCAAGTATTATAATAGAGCTTCAAGTTATGGACGAATATTATACCTATGTGAAAGGGAGATCATGAGAGAAATAGAAGATACGATGCAAAATTTTAATGTAGTAAGGTAAAGGTGAACAACACACATGATACGCAAATGCAGAAGGTTGTGAATAGTCCTTACTTCAAATAGAAGGCTAGAAGTGCGGGGATTCAATATCCATGAATGATAGTGGCATTGTCAGTGGCATATATTCTAGTCGACAGGTCTAGTTATGAAAGTTTACATACATGACATCTGTCTACAAGCCTCTAAGAATACATAACTTTCACAAAGGTCGAGACAGGGTCCTGCCATACCAAATGATACATGTCTAAATCATACTAACCAAACAAGCAACTCCGAAGCAAATGGAGCGCACAAACATCTTCGACTGAGTTGATAGCCTACTTGGAGGGCTCTCGACCTGTCTATCGAGACCTGCGGGCATGAAATGCAGCGTCCCCAGGAGAAAGGGACATCATTACGAATAATGTACTGAGTATGTAAGGTACATAAATAAGTACATAACTGACATGGAAGAAATATAAAGTAAATGACTCAACCTGTAAGTCTAGAAAACTTTGTAAATCATGAAATACTTAAAGTGTCATGCATATGCGTATGAATTTCATGTCGTGCATAGATACATGTTTCATAACATCATTAGCCTCCGAAGGCATCTCATCATATCATCTCGGCCACTGTGGGCAAATCATCAACGTATACCAGCTGATCAGGTGGTGGTGTGTATATAACGCCATAACTTTCCCATATCCCATATACATATACATACATACATACATACATATATGTGCGTATATAACGCTGTCTGAGTCATAGGTCAATGTACATGTATAAATGCATGAAATGCATAGTAAGAACGTAAATAAGATTTTCTCAGAATGCCATAACAATCAATATGACTTTCGGATTAACATTATCAAATACGTATTTTTCTGGGACCTAGGAACAGAAGATAATAATAATTCACATGGGGAATCAAGAATACAAACACCCCTAGTATTCCTATGAATAAAGTAATTTATGGAAACTGTGTTGTGATGATCCAAAAGGTCATCCCGCGTAATTTTGACTTAATCTATATTCTGAGGCTCTGAAAGCCTCCATTTATCTCACCTCGATGTATGTGTGCATCCTAGACGCGTAGACGTGAAGCCTTTATGTGGAAAATTGAATAAATGTTGAATTTATGGTAATTAATTGAATAGGGTTGACTTTGGTCAATATTTTTGGTAAACGGACCTGGAACCGTGATTCGACGGTCCCGGAAGGTCCGTAGGAAAATATGGGACTTGGGCGTATGCCCGGAATCAAATTCCGAGGTCCCAAGTCCGAGAAATGAATTTTTAAAGAAAATTATTTTATGAAAATATAAAGGTTTTTAAAATGAACTTTGATGCGAAACTTGTGTTACCGGGCCCGTATTATGGTTCCGGAGACCGGAACAGGTTCAATATGTTTATTATGTGCTGCCTTTGAAATTTGGTAAGAAACGG
The DNA here is from genome assembly GCA_005239495.1 of Nicotiana undulata. Lineage (NCBI taxonomy): Eukaryota > Viridiplantae > Streptophyta > Magnoliopsida > Solanales > Solanaceae > Nicotiana > Nicotiana undulata. Next base: position 9,883 of record ML243414.1, read on the forward strand.
ACTCGGTTTGAGGTAATTCAGACTAAAAATGGAAAATTTGAAGTTAATGTAGTTTTGAGAAAATTCTATAGATTTTGGAGTTTAATTCATTTTTTTAATGTTGTTTTGGTGGTTTAATTACTCGAATAAGTCTGTAGGATGACTTTGAAGTCGTGTGTATATTTGGTTTTGATCCCCGAGGGCTCGGGTGAGTTTCGGGTAAGTGTCGGAGTGCAAAAGAGTTGGAAAATCTGGTGTTTTTAGGATGTATCTGGTGTCTGGGGTTTAATGCTATGCGATCGCATAAGAGTCTCCGCGGTCACATAGCACTGCGTAATGGGGGATACATGTTACTCTATGCGATCGCATAGGAAGATCTACGATCGCACAAGTGTACGAGAGCTGGGGTGGGGGCTGGTAAGTTATTCAGTGCGACCGCACCTCCAGGCCTGCGATCGCGGAGGGTCAGACATGTAGAGTTGTGCGATCGCACAGGCTTATTCGCGAACGCGGAGTGTATTTGAACAACCTTCTATGCGATCACATCCCTTTATTCGTGATCGCATAGGTCATTTTCGCCCAGTTATCTTAAAGACCCAAAATTAGAATATTCATTACGGGGTTTCATAATCTTTCACACCCTTCTTCTTCTCCACACCTGCTTGAGCCATTTTTGAAGAGCTTCATCACCATAGATGCATAGGTAAGCAATTCTAACTTCATTTTCTTCCATTTCCATCAACTATTATTAGATTCTAGGTCTAAAAACATGGAATTTAAGGGTAGAAATTTGGGGTTTTGGGTAGAGTTAGGGCTTTTTGTATTTTTGGGAATTCAACCTCGTTTTGGGGTCGGATTTCAAAACAAATTGTATATTCCGGCTCGTGGGGGAATGGGTGATCTGGTTTTTGTCCGAACCTCGTGTTTGGACCAAGCGGGCCCGAGGTCGAATTTTGGAATTTTTTGAAGAATGTTGGAAAATCTATAATTAGACTTTGGAATTGAATTATTGAGTAATTATTGATTTTATTGAGTCAATTATGTCTAGATACGATCGTTTCGGAGTCGAGTTCGAGAGGGAAAGCGGTGTTAGAGGCTTGATTGACATTCTTGGAGCCGAGGTAAGTGTTTGGCCTAACTTTAGCTTGAGGGAATAGGTGTTGAGTTGTATGGGCTACTTGTTTCTATCATGTTCAGTGTATAGGTGAGGTTACGAGTACCTATACATTGTTTGTCAAGAATGCTCGTGAGTTGGTTTTTTTTTTGGAGTATTACATGTTATTGCTTCGATATTCATTGTGTTATGAAGTAGATTTATTTTGGAACTTGTTCATTTGCTGAGAATACTTGATTAAGGATTTGTGATAAGTTGTTTCTGTTGAAGATCAATTTTACTAAGTTAGATACTCGTATGAGATTGGTTATAGCTGAGTCCCTTGTCGTCCGGTATTATTTTGGTTGTTATCCCCTTGCTGGGTGGTTATGAATTGTACTTCCTACTGTTGTTTTCCTTGCCAAGTGGTTGTTCGATATTGATTGGGTGAGGATGAGTGTAAAGCACGAAGGGTACATTTCATTCATTGCATTGTGAGGATGAGAGTAAAAGCACGAAGGGTGATGTCGTGCGATGATTTTTCATTTAAAGCACGAAGGAACATGTCGTGCCTTTTTATCTATCTATTGCATTGTGAGGACGAGAGTAAAAGCACGAAGGGTGATGTCGTGTACTTGTTTTGGTAAGGATGAGAGTAAAGCACGAAGGGTGATGCCGTGTACATATATTTGTTTATGTTGTTACCTCCTGTTGACCTTTACTCTCCTATATTGCTGCCTTGCTCAGTTATTCATTATTGTTCTCCTTGTTTCCCCCATTATTTGACCCCTTCCTTTCCGTAATTAAATGTTTATTTCCTGTTTTTCCCTGTTATATATTGTACAACTGTACAAGTGATTTGTTATTGTCGTGTCTAGCCTCGTCACTACTTCACCGAGGTTAGGCTCGACACTGTTTCAGTACATGGAGTAAGTTGTACTGATGCTACACCTTCACGTCTTTATGTGGTGCAGATTATCCAATCGGACCCAGCGGTCACTAACAGAGAGAGTATCCTTCAGTCCACATAAGGGACATCAAAGTAGTCCCAACGGTTGGTGGCGAACTTGCTTTATCCTCTCATTTTCTGTCTTATTTTGTAGTTCCATGACAGTTGTACTTACTTATTTCAAACCATTGTATTTAGTAAGCTCATAGATTGTTCGTGAGGTTGTGAAACCGTTCTCTGGGGTTGTTCTTACGGAAATTATTATGGGATGTCTATTCTAGTTCTTGAATTTCATATTATTTCCGCATTGTTATTATAAATGCCCTAGTTAGTTTTTGTTATTCTAACAGTTAATAAGTGATTTAATCAAAACGTTGGCTTGTCTAGCGTGTTCAACGTTAGACGCCATCACGTCCTGAAGGTGAGATTTCGGGCCGTGACAAGTTGGTATCAGAGCACTAGGTTGCTTAGTTCTCACAACTCACGGACAAACTTGGTAGAGTATGAGGGATCGATACAGAGACGTCTGTACTTATCCTCTAGAGGCTGCAAAGTTAGGAATAACTTCACTTTTTTTTTCTTCTTCTCTGTCGTGCGATTTGAATTCTAAATGCTAATTGAGTTTCTATTCTATTCTCTTGCAGATGGAGAGAACCTGTGCTTCCTCATCTATCGATCAACAACCCGATCCTCCTATTGCAGCTCCTACGAGGGGCCGAGGATGAGGCTAAGGCCGTGCTAGAGGCCAAGGCTGGGGCAGGTCTCAGCCCAGAGTAGCAGCCTTTGTAGAGGAACCACATATAGACTTTTCTGGTGAGGTTCCCGCTTAGACGATTCCAGTCGGACCAGCTCAGGTCCCAAAGGAGTTCATTGCCACCCCGGTTCTTCAGGACGCTCTTGTCCACTTAGTGGGACTTATGGAGAGCATGGCTCCGGCCGGTCTTCTTCCTACTGCACCAGCCGCCTCTCAAGCTGAGGGAGGGCCCCAAACTCCTACTACTCGCACAGCAGAGCAACTAGCTCCTCATTTCTAGATTCCGGCACCTTAGACAGTCGGAGTAGCTCAGCCGGGTATTGTAGCACCGGCAGTTGAGGGAGAAGATATGTCAGCAGATGCCCTATGGAGATTAGATCAGTTCACCAAGCTATTTCCTACTACTTTTACTGGTGCACCGTCAGAGGATCCCCAGGATTACTTGGACAATTGTTATGAGGTTCTTCGGAACATGGGCATTGTGGTAACCAACGGGGTCGATTTTACTAGTTTTCGTCTTTCTAGTACCGCCAAGACTTGGTAGAGAGACTATTGCCTGACTAGACCAGCTGGGTCTTCACCTTTGACTTGGGCTCAGCTCTCTGAGTTGTTCTAGGGGAATTTTCTTCCAGTTACTCAGATGGAGGATCTTCGGAGGAAGTTTGAGCGCCTCCAGCAAGGATCTATGACTGTTACACAGTACGAGACCAGGTTCATTACTCTGGACAGTCATGCTATCATGATACTCCCCACTGATCGAGAGAGAGTGAAGAGGTTTATTGAGGGTTTGGCTCAGCCCATTAGACTTCAGATGGCCAGAGAGTTAGCTACCAATATTTCATTTCAGGATGCGGCCGATGTGGCTACGAGGATTGAGATGGTTTTCTCACAGGGCAGCGGTCAGGGGTCTGACAAGAGACCTTGTCATTTCGGTCGATTCAGTGGTGCCTCATCTGGAGGCAGAGATTCCTTCGGCAAGTTCATCCTCCTAGACCATACTAGTCGGCACTTCAGGTGTCCCGCAGTGCACCAACAACCTCTATCAGTGCACCGCCACTTCAGAGCTTTCAGGGTGGTTATTCTGGTTGACAGGGACAACTGCAAGGCCAGCAGTATCAGCAGCAGAGGTCTTGTTACTCTTATGGTATTACGAGGAACATTGCTAGGTATTGCCCCCGAGCTTCTAGTAGTCCTCAGTATTAGGGTTCCCGTGCTATGGTTCCCGCACCAGGTGTACCCCTACCCCCTCAGCCAGTTAGGGGTGGAGGACGAGGTTCCAGAGGTGGAGGTAAGATTCATAGGGGTGGAGGACAAACCACAAGAGGTAGAGGTCATCCCGCAGTAGGTCGACCCCTAGATGTTCAGGTTGGAGGGGCTCCGCCCCGGTGCTATGCTATTCCTGTTAAGCCTGAGACTAAGGACTCTGATGCAGTTATTACAGGTACGGTCTTAGTTTGCAGCCGAGATGCTTCAGTTTTATTTGATCCGGCTTCTACATTCTCCTATGTCTCTTCATATTTTGCCCCTTATCTGAGTATGCCCCGTGATTCCCTAAGTACTTCTGTATATGGGTCTACATCGGTGGGTGATTCTATTGTGGTAGATTGAGTCTACCGTTCATGCTTAGCGGTTATTGGTGGTTTGGAGACTCAGGTAGATCTTTTGCTTCTGGATATGGTTGACTTTGATGTTATATTGGGGATGGACTGGCTATTTCCCTACCATGCTATTCTGGACTGTCATGCCAATACTATGACTTTGGCCTTACCCAGAGTACCTCGTTTGGAGTGGAGAGGGATGCCTAGTCATTCTTCCGGTAGAGTTATTTCATATATGAAGGCTCAGCGCATGGTCGAGAAGGGTTGTTTGGCTTATTTGGCCGATGTTTGTGATTCTAGTGCCGAGGTTCCTTCTATGGGGTCTGTGCCCGTGGTTCATGAGTTTCCTGAGGTATTTCCTGCCGACCTGTCGGGCATGCCGCCCGACAGGGATATTGATTTTTGCATTGAGTTGGCTCCGGGCACTTAGCCTATTTCTACTCCGTCGTACCGTATGGCCCCGCCAGAGTTGAAGGAGTTGAAGGAGCAGTTGCAGGATTTGTTGGATAAAGGCTTCATTAGGCCTAGTGTTTCTCCTTGGGGTGCCCCAGTAGTGTTTGTTAAGAAGAAAGATGGCTCAATGAGGATGTGTCTTGACTACCGGCAGTTGAACAAGGTTACTATTAAGAATAAGTATCCTTTGCCGAGGATTGATGATCTATTTGACCAGCTTCAGGGTGCTACAGTGGTTTCCAAGATAGACTTGAGATCTGGGTACCATCAGCTGAGGATTAGGGCATCTGATATCCCTAAGACAGCCTTTCGCACTCGTTATGGGCATTATGAGTTCTTGGTGATGTCATTTGGGTTGACAAATCCCCCTGCTGCTTTTATGGAATTGATTAACCGAGTGTTCAGGCCCTATTTGGACTCGTTCGTTATTGTAATCATTAATGATATTTTGATGTACTCTCGCATCCGAGAAGAGCACGAGCAGAACCTTAGAGTCGTCCTCCAGACTCTGAGGGATAGTCGGTTGTATGCTAAATTTTCCAAGTGTGAGTTCTGGTTGAGTTCGATTTCATTTCTAGGCTATGTGGTGTCATTAGAGGGTATTCAGGTGGATCCCAAGAAGATTTGAGCAGTCAGGGATTGGCCTAGGCCCACTTCAGCTACAGAGATTCGGAGCTTCTTGGGCTTAACAGGTTATTATTGCTGATTTGTGGAGGGTTTTTCATCTATAGCAGCCTCGATGACCAGGTTGACCCAGAAGGGTGCCCAATTCAGGTGGTCTGATGAGTGTGAGGCGAGCTTTCAGAAGCTCAAGGCAGCTTTGACCACGACACCAATGTTAGTTCTGCCCACAGGTTCAGGGCCTTATACCGTGTATTGTGATGCTTCATTGGTTGAACTTGGTGCAGTGTTGATGCAGGAGGGCAAGGTTATAGCTTATGTTTCACGTTAGTTGAAGGTTCATGAGAAGAACTATCCAGTCCATCATTTGGAGTTAGCAACCATTGTTCATGCGTTGAAGATTTGGACGCACTATCTGTATGGGGTGTCATGTGAGGTGTTCACGGATCATAGTAGTTTGCAGTACCTATTCAAACAAAAAGAGTTGAATATGAGGCAGAGGAGATGGTTAGAGTTGTTGAAGGATTATGATATTACCATTCTTTATCATCCGGGAAAGGCCAATGTGGTGGCCGATGCTTTGAGCCGAAAGTCAGCTAGTATGGGTAGTCTTGCTTATCTATCAGTCGGAGAGAGACCTCTTGCTTTGGATGTCCATGCTTTGGCTAACAAGTTTATAAGATTGGAGGTTTCTGAGACTGGCAGTGTTTTGGCCCATACTGTGGCATGTTCTTCATTGTATGATCGTATTTGGGCCAGACAGTAAGATGATCGTCATTTAAGTGTTCTTAGAGATACGGTCCGGCACGGAGGTGCCAAGTAGGTCACAATTGATGATGAGGGAGTTTTGAGGATGCAGGGTCGTATTTGCGTACCTGATGTTGATGGTATTCGTGAGTTGATATTGTAGGAGGCCTACAGTTCCCGGTATTCCATTCATTCGGGCGCCGCAAAGATGTACCAGGACTTTCGGCAGCATTATTGGTGGCGGAGGATGAAGAAAGATATTGTAGCATATGTAGCCAGGTGCTTGAACTGTCAGCAGGTTAAGTACGAGCACTAGAGACCCGGTGGTTTGATGCAGCAGATTGACCTTCCCGAGTGGAAGTGGTAGCGTATCACCATGGATTTTGTAGTTGGACTCCCACGGACTCAGATGATGTTTGATGCGTTGTGGGTCATTTTGGATAGGCTGACCAAGTCAGCGCACTTCATTCTTGCATCAGTTTCGTATTATTAAGAGAAGTTGGCAAAGATCTATATGAGAGAGATTGTTCGATTGCATGGTGTGCCTGTGTCCATTATTTCTGACCGAGGTACTCAGTTTACCTCCTCTTTTTGGAGAGTATTTCAACGTGAGTTGGGCACACGGGTTGATTTTAGCACATTATTTCATCCTCAGACGAACGGACAGTCCAAGCGCACTATTCATATTTTTGAGGATATGTTGCAGGCTTGTGTCCTTGATTTTGGAGGTCTATGGGACCAGTTCTTGCCTTTAGATAAGTTTGCCTACAATAACAACTATCAGTCGAGTATTCAGATGGCTCCGTATGAAGCGTTGTATGGTAGGCGGTGTCGGTCGCTAGTAGGATGGTTTGAGCTGGGAGGGGCCAGATTGTTGGGTTCTGAGTAAGTCCAGGATGCCTTGGACAAGTTGAAGATCATTTAGGATAGACTTTGTACAGCTCAGTCCATACAAAAGAGTTATGCGGATCGTAGAGTTCGAGATTTGGCATTCATGATAGGAGACCGGGTATTTCTTCGGGTGTCGCCCATGAAGAGCGTGATAAGGTTCGGAAAGAAGGGCAAGTTGAGCCCTAGGTAAATTGGTCCATTTGAGATTTTGGATAAGGTGAGAGAGGTGGCCTACAGACTTGCTTTTCCACCGAGTTTATCAGCGGTCACCCGGTGTTTCATGTATCTATGCTTCAGAGGTACATTGCGGATCCATCTCATGTACTTGACTTCAGCGGTGTCTAGTTGGACAAGGATTTGTCTTATAAGGAGGAGCCGGTAGCCATATTAGCTCGGCATGTTAGTTTGTTGATATCGAAGAGTTATCCTTCGGTTCGTGTTCAGTGGAGAGGTCAGCCTATTGAGGTAGCCACCTGGGAGTCTGAGTTCGATATGCGGAGCAGATATCCCCATCTTTTCCCCGATCCAAGTACCTTTCTATGTCCGTTCGAGGATGAACGTTTGATTTAGAGGTGGAGATTGTGATGATCCAAAAGGTAATCTCACGTAATTTTAACTTAATCTATGTTCCGAGGACCTGAAAGCCTCCATTTAGCTCGCCTCGATGTACGTGCACAGCCCAGGCGTGTAGCCGGGAAGCCTTTATGTGGAAAATTGAATAAATGTTGATTTATGGTAATTAATTGAATAAGGTTGACTTTGGTCAACATTTTTGTTAAACGGACCTGGACCCGTGATTCGACGGTCCCGGAGTGTCCGTAGGAAAATATGGGACTTGGCGTATGCCCGGATTCGAATTCCGAGGTCCCAAGTTCGAGAAATGAATTTTTAAAGAAAATTGTTTTCTGAAAAATATAAAGGCTTTTGAAAATGAACTTTGATGAGAAACATGTGTTACCGGGCCCGTATTATAGTTCGGGAACCCGGAACAAGTTCAATATGTTTATTATGTATTGCCTGTGAAATTTGGTAAGAAACGGACTCCGTTTGAGGTAATTTGGACTAAAAAGGGAAAATTGGAAGTTTATGTAGTTTTGAGAAAATTCTACAAATTTTGGAGTTTAATTCAGATTTTTGATGTTGTTTTACTGGTTTAATTATTTGTATAAGACCGTAGAATGATTTTGAAGTCATGTGTATATTTGGTTTTGAGCCCCGAGGGCTCGGATGAGTTTCGGGTAAGTGTCGGAGTGCAAAAGAGTTTGAAAATCTGGTGTTTTTAGGCTGTATCTGGTGTCTGAGGTGTAATACTATGCGATCGCATAAGACTCTCCGCGATCGCATAGCACTGCGTAATGGGGGAAACAGGTTACTCTATGCGATCGCATAGGAAGATCTGTGATCGCACAGGTGTAGGAGAGATGGGGTGGGGGCTGGTAAGTTATTCAGTGCGATCGCACCTCCAGGCCTGCGATCGCGTAGGATGGGACCTGTAGAGCTGTGTCATCGCACAGGCTTATTCGCGATCGCAGTGTGTATTTGAACAGCCTTCTATGCGATCGCATCCCTTTATTCGCGATCACATAGGTCATTTTCGCCCAGTTATCTTAAAGACCCAAAATCAGAATATTCATTACGGGATTTCATAATCTTTCAAAACCTTCTTCTTCTCCACACATCCTTGGGCCATTTTTGAAGAGCTTCATCACCATAGCTTCATAGGTAAGCAATTCTAACTGCATTTTCTTCCATTTCCATCAACTATTATTAGATTCAAGGTCTAAAAACATGGAATTTAAGGGTAGAAATTTGTGGTTTTTGGTAGAGTTAGGACTTTTTGATTTTTGTAGAATTTCACCTCGTTTTGGGGTCGCATTTGAAAACAAATTATATATTCGGGCTCGTGGAGGAATGGGTTATCGGGTTTTGGTCCGAACCATAGTGTTTGGACTAAGCGAGCCCGAGGTCGAATTTTGGAATTTATGGAAGAATATTGGGAAGTCTATAATTAGACTTTGGAATTGAATTATTGAGTAATTATTGATGTTATTGAGTCAATTATGTCTAGATACGATCGTTTTAGAATCGAGTTCGAGAGGGAAAGCGTTGTTAGAGGCTTGATTGGCATTCTTGGAGCCGAGGTAAGTGTTTGGCCTAACTTTATCTTGAGGGAATAGGTGTCGAGTCATATGTGCTACTTGTTTCTATCATGTTCAATGTATAGGTGAGGTGACGAGTACCTATACATTGTTTGTCAAGCATGCCCGTGAGTCGTTTTTTTTTTTGGAGTATTACATGTTATTGCTTCGATATTCATTGTGTTATGAAGTAGATTCATTTTGGAAGTTGTTCATTTGCTGAGAATACTTGATTAAGGATTTGTGATAAGTTGTTTCAGTTGAGGATCGATTTTACTAAGTTATATACTCGTATGTGATTGGTTATAGCTGAGTCCCTTGTTGGGCGGTATTACTTTGGTTGTTACCCCCTTGCTGGGGGGTTATGAATTGTAATTCCTACCGTTGATTTCCTTGCCAAGTTGTTGATTGATATTGATTGGGTGAGGAAGAGTGTAAAGCATGAAGGGTTAGGTCGTGTATTCATTTCATTCATTGCATTGTGAGGAAGAGAGTAAAAGCACGAAGGGTGATGCCGTGCCATGATTTTACATTTATAAGCACGAAGGAACATGCTGTGCCGTTTTATTTATCTATTGCATTGTGAGGACGAGAGGAAAACAACGAAGGGTGATGCCGTGTACTTGTTTTGGTAAGGATGAGAGTAAAGCACGAAGGGTGATGCTGTGTGCATATTTATTTATGTTGTTACTTCCAGTTGAACTTTACTCTCCAATATTGCTGCCTTCTTCAGTTATTCATTATCGTTCTCCTTGTTTCCCCCATTATTTGTCCCCTTCCTTGCCGTACTTAAATGTTTATTTCTTGTTATTTCTCTATTATATATTGTAGAACTGTACATGTTATTTGTTATTGTCGTGTCTAGCCTCGTCACTATTTCGCCGAGGTTAGGCTCGGCACTTACTCAGTACATGGGGTCGGTTGTACTGATGCTACACATGCACTTCTTTATGTGGTGCAGATTACGCAGCCGGACCCATTGGATACTGACAGAGGGAGTATCCTTCAGTCCACAAAGGAGACATCGAGGTAGTCCCGCAGACGTTCGTGGGCCTTGGCGTCACCATCTATCCTCTCATTTTTCATCTTATTTTGTAGTTCCAAGACAGTTGTACTTACTTATGTCAAACCATTGTATTTAGTAAACTCATAGACTGTTAGTGAGGTTGTGAAACCGGTGTCTGGGGTTGTTCTTACGGAAATTATTATGGCATGTCTATTCTAGTTCTTGAATTTCATATTATTTCCGCATTGTTATTATAAATGCCCTAGTTAGTTTTTGTTATCCTAACAGTTAATAAGTCAATTTAATCAAAACGTTGGCTTGTCTAACGGGTTCAACGTTAGACGCCATCACGGCCTAAAATTGGGATTTCGGGCTGTGACATATGCGTTTGCTCGTTTGTTCAGTATAATTTGGATCATGGCAAAAGAAAGAAGGTATAGCCTTAATATACACTTTTTGTCACGACCCAAACCGATGGGCCACGACGAGAACCCGGTACCTTACTCAACTGAGTACCAACATAACGCATCTTTTCATGTCATACTATCATAGATAACCAAGCCGGAAGGCTGTCGTGAGACAAGTAGAATATAACATGTGATACCAACTTATACATAAGACATACACGCCTATAAGACAAAAATAACCATTCGTATGATGAACATAGGCTGAAAAGGCCATACAATCTTTTACGTACATGACATCTGTCTACAAGCCTCTAAGAATACGTAATTTTCATAAAGGTTGGGACAGGGTCCCGCCATACAAAACAATACATGTCTAAATCATACTGACCAAACAAGCAACTCCGAAGCAAATGGAGCGCACCAACATCGTCCGCTGAGCTGATAGCCTACTTGGAGGGCTTTCGACCTGTCTACCGGGACCTGCGGGCATGAAACGCAGCGTCCCCAGGCAAAAGGGACGTCAGTACGAATAATGTACCGAGTATGTAAGGCACATAAATAAGTACATAACTGACATGGAAGAAACATAGAGTAAATGTCTCAACCTGTAAGTCTGGATAACTCTTTAAATCACAAAATACTTATAGTGTCATGCATATGCGTATGAATGTCATGTCGTGCATAGGTACTTGTTTCATAACATCGTCAGCCTCTGAGGGCATCCCATCTTATCATCTCGGCCACTATGGGCCAATCGTCAACGTATACCAGTTGATTAGGTCGTGGTGCGTATATAACGCCATAACCTTTCCCATATCCCATATACATATATATACATACATATATACGCGTATATAACGCCGTCTGAGTCACGGGTCAATGTACATGTATAAATGCATGAAATGCATAAGAAATACGTTAATAAGATTTTCTCAGAGTGTCATAAAAATCAATATGCCTTTTGGATAAACATTATCAAACACGTATTTTCTGGGACCCATGAATAGAAGATAATAATATTTCACATGGGGAATCAAGAATATAGACACCCCTAGTATTTCCATGAATAGAGTAATTTATGAAAACTGTGTGTTAGCTCGTTTCTTCTGTATAATTTGGATCATGCCAAAAAGAAAGGAGGGATAACCTTAACATACCTGGAGCCGATTCTCCTAAGAAAGATTACACTGTACTCCCTTAATATTGCAAAATCTCACGTTAATCTGAATTTTGGATGCTTGGGCGTAGCTTATGTGATATGCAATATACATTTGAATATTAGAAATGCTTTTGACGTGCTTTCTCTATTAAAAAAAGCTTGCTGGATTTAGAAGCAAAATTTCCATAAACTTGATGAATCCTTTGAGAAGATGTTAGGTGTAGGGAATGATTTCAATATTTGAGGTTGTTATTTTTATTTAGGTGGGCCCCTAGGAAAGATTAGTGTCACTTTAGTGTGACACCTTATCCATTTCTTGTATTAGTCATTTAGAGGGTTTATGCAAGCTCGCCACGTCGGGGAGGGTTTTAATTATTATCCACTAAATTTATTAATTAACTAGGTAATGTCTTGTTACCCGATAATTAATCAATTACCAGTGTAACAAAGAATTATTTCCACTTACTTAAAGTACTACTCACTCTTCACATACCTTATACACCTTATTATCATGGTTACGTGGTACCTTGTATGACACTAGTCCATAAATACCGAGTATTTTAGCTCGGGCCGTATTTTATCCCAATATGCAAAACTTGGACGAAAATTCATTTTCTCTGGCTTGCTCCCCGTCTCACCTTTACGAATTTACTTATCACTTGTTTGAAATAGCATAATCTTTATAATTTCCAAATAATCTTTTCCTCGGACTGATATCAATTACCTTACGCAAAATTCAACGTACAATACTACAGGGTGCAACATCGTCGTAATTTAATACTACGAAGCATAACATCATCGTAATGTAATACTGCAAGGCATAACATAATCGTAATACTGATGGGCGTAACATTATTCCCCCCTTTGGAACATTCGTCCTCGAAGTTTGACTGATGCGCTTAGCATTTTCATAACTTATTTCTTACGAATACTTTAAAACTTCCCTTGCCAACTAGGCGATTGTTCTGTGAATAAGTCCAAAGTCCAGGGCATTCCCTTCTTAGGCCTCCTTCTCACACCACAACTTGTAGTCGGAATCCTTCTGATCTCGTAACTGTTGCTACCTTCCATCATGCAGCCTGTACGACTTTCACTTGTAAGTGTGCCCAATGTCTAGGCTTCATATACAGAGCTTGATAAGATGTCCCTTTGGGCATCTATGAGTATACTGAAGTTCTTCGCTAGGTACTTTGTTGAATTCAAGAATATTGTTATATCTTATTGCATAGGTGTGTTTAACCACCCGTATGAATTTACTGCCATAATTCTTACTTTAATTTATTGTTGCTGAGGGTTGCTACCAAATCCCAGCATACTCTCGTTGCTTATTCCGTATGTATAAATTTATGTCCTTTAATGCTTCCTCATTACTGCTCATCTTTAGAATGGCCGCCTATTTGCATCTCATACTTTGTGACTTTGGTCCATTCATTGTTGATTCACCTCAATATTGATCTATAATATACCACTGATAACTTGACACTTTTTACGTAATACCTTTCAACTAGGGCTTACGTTGCATCAAGGAATATTCGAAGTGATTTTCCTGATCCACTTAGCAGCGATATTGTACTTCAATAACCGTATTCTATAGCATCTCAAGGTGATTCTCTTACGTGGGTATTTTAATCCCGTACAATTCATGAATCCCTTCTGCTTCTTTTTTCTTCAAATCATTACTCAATCGAAGGCCCAAACGTCATCCTTTATCTATCACAATTACACTTCTACTATTAGGGCAGTATTCCATCTCTTCTAAATGCTACTTATGAAGAGTAACTCCTTTGAGTTCATTCAGGCTATACTGAGCTTACTATAACATAGAGAAGCCATCAGCTCCCTTGTTTTCATTTGTCTATCCGGAGGACTAATCCATTCTCGTCACCTTCTCACTGCCCTTTCTTATCCTTACTCCCGTCTTCCTAAAATCTTGTCGCTTTACCGTATTTTATCTTACAAGATTTTAGGAAGACGGGAGTAAGGATAAGAAAGGCCAGGGAGAAGGTGACGAGAATGGACTAGTCCTCAGGATTAGACATATGAAAACAATAGAGCTGATGGCTTCTCTATGTTATAGTAAGCTCAGTATAACCTGAATGAACTCAAAGGAGTTAATCTTCATAAGTAGCATTTAGAAGAGATGGAATTCTGCCCTAATAATAGAATAAGGGTGTAATTATGATAGATAAAGGATGACGTTTGGGCCTTCGATTGAGTAATGATTTGAATATAAAAGAAGAAGAAGGGATTCATGAATTGTACGGGATTAAAATATCCACGTAAGAGAATCACCTTGAGATGCTATAGAATACGGCTATTGAAGCACAATATCACTGCTAAGTGGATCAGGATAATCAATTCGAATATTCCTTGATGTAGCGTAAGCCCTAGTGGTCAGGTATTACGTAAAAAGTTTCAAGTTATCAGTGGTATATTATAAATCAATATTGAGGTGAATCAACAATGGATGGACAAAAGTCATAAATTATGAGATGAGAATAGGCCATCATTCTAAAGATGAGCAGTAATGAGGAAGCATTAAAGGACTTCAATTTATACATATGCAACGAGAGTAAGATGGGATTTGGTAGCAAACCTCAGCAATGATAAATTAAAGTAAGAATAATTGCAGTAAATTCATACGGATGGATAAACGGACCTATGCGATAACATATATCAATATTCATGAATTCAACAAAGTACCGAGCGAAGAACTTCAATATACTCATAGATGCCCAAAGGGACATCTTATAAAGCTCTGTTTATAAAACCTAGAGATTGGGCACACTTACAAGTCAAAATCATACAAGCTGCATGATTGAAGGTAGCAACAGTTACGAGATCAGAAAGATTCTGACTACAAGCTGTGGTGTGAGAAGGAGGCCTAAGGGAAGGAATGCCCTGGAGTTTGGACTTATCCACAGAACAGTCGCCTAGATGGCAATGGAAGTTTTAAAGTATTTGGAAGACATAAGTTATGAAAATGATAAGTGCATCAGTCAAAATACGAGGACGAATGTTTCAAGGGGGGGGGGGGAATAATGTTACTCCCCACAGTATTACGATTATGGTATGCCTTGCAGTATTACATTACGATGATGTTACGCTTCGCAGTATTAAATTACGACGATGTTGCACCCTCTAGTATTGTACGTTGAATTTGGTGTAAGGTAATTGACATCAGTCCAATAGAAAGATTATTTGGAAATTATAAGGATTATGCTATTTCAAACAAGTGATAAGTAAATTCGTAAAGGTGAGAGGGGGAGCAAGTAAAAGAAAATGAATTTTCGTCCATATTTTGCATGTTGGGATAAAATAAGGGCCGAGTTAAAATACTCGATATTTATGGATTAGTGTCATACAAGGTACCACATAACCATGATAATAAGGTGTATAAGGTATGTGAAGAGTGAGTATCATTTCAAGTAAGTGGAAATAATTCTTAATTATGTGTGTAATTGAATAATTATTGGGTAATGAAAAATTACCTAGTTAACTAATAACTAATGGTGGACAAATTATAATTTTGGATAAGGACAAAGACAAAACGTGACAGCCATGAAAGCCATCAATAATGACTCATTAAGCTCATAAATATGTGGCTTATTTATGTATGTTATGGGCTTAGTCATAAAAGATGTGGGGGCCAAAACCTAATTAGTAAAAGGCATTTCAAAGAGTGGTCACGTTAGCACTATATATGATGTTTTGTAACATCTCCAAGAAAGTTATATTTCATAACAATTCAAGAAAATGATGTTTTATAACATTTTCAATCATTTCATATAAGGATTCCAACGTGAATCCAACGTTAATCCAACAAGATTCCACGATATTTCTTTGCATCTTGGCAACATGAGATTTTGGAAATTTAAGGAACTATGGTGTAATCTTTCTCAAGAATATCATACGAACTTTTCCATATCCCAGGTATGTTAAGGCTATCCCTCTTTTATTTTTGGCATGATACAAATTATACAGAAGAAACGAGCAAACACACGGTTTTCATAAAGTACTCTATTCATAGAAATACTAGGGGTGTCTGTATTCTTAACTCCCCATGTGAATTATTATTATCTTCTGTTCATGGGTCTCAGAATAATACGCACTTGAAAAAGTTTATCCGGAAGGAATATGGAGATTATTACATATTTTCATGAATTTTATGCATTTATACATGTTCATTTACTCATGAGTCAGACATCGTTATATACGCGTATATATATATATATATGTATATATATGTATATGGGATATGGGAAGGGTCATGGCGTTATATACGCACCACATCCTGATCAGCTGGTATACGTTGATAATTTTGCCCACAATGGCTGAGATGATATGATGGGATGCCCTCAGACGCCTGATGATATTATGAAATGTACCTATGCACGACATGACATTCATACGCATAGGCATGACACTATAATTGTTTCATGATTTAAAGAGTTATCCAGACTTACAGGTTGAGACATTTACCCTATGCTTCTTCCATGTCTGTTATGTACTTATTTATGTGCCTTACATACTCGGTACATTATTCGTACCGATGTCCCTTTTGCCTGGGGACGTTGCGTATCATGCCCCCAGGTCCTGATAGACAGATCGAGATTCCTCCAAGTAGGCTATCAGTTCAGCGGAAGGTGTTGGAGCGCTTCATTTGCTCCGGAGTTGCTTATGTGGTTAGTAAGATTATGACATGCACTAATTAGTATAGTGGAGCCCTGTCTCGACCTTTATGATATTTATGTACTCTTAGAGGCTTGTAGACATATGTCGTGTACATGAGAGATTAAACGGCCTTGTCAGCCTATGTTTTGAGTTTATAAATGATCATGTTGGCCTATTAGGCCCTTATGTCACGTGTATATGATGATGTAATAAGAAAGATACGTTACGTTGGTACTCGGTTGCGAAAGGTACCGGGTGCCCATCGTGGCCTATCGGTTTGGGTCGTGACACACTGATCGACACCAAAGTTACACAAGCAAAGGAAGCCGAGCCAAATGTCTGTAATAACCCTCTCTAGATTATAAGGGAGAGGGAGTGAATGTGATAGAAACTGATGAGGAATGGGATCAGTAGGGATCCATCGGACTTATTCAAGAGGGGGATGCTCCTAAAACATCTCATGTCACCCTCTAGCCGATTGTGGTGCAAACCCAGGCAACGTTTGAGGTCGAGAAGGAGTCGTTCTCAACAATTGGACTGCTGCACCATCTGGGGCTCGCCGAGCACCTGGGTAGCTTTGGTAAAATTAGCATGATTTATTTTTTAAATGGTTTTCTTTTGTCATTTAATACATTTTCAGTGTTTTGTTTTGGATAATTACTCGAGCCATCAAGTGGTACTTGTTGACAATTTTATGTTTTATTAATGCATTATTGATTTTCATTTATTTATTATTATCTTTTTACATTCTTTTTAGCATAATAATTACATATACTGATGAACCTACGACTGTGACATGTAATGAGACAATGCAACATAAGGAAAGTGATTCGAAAGATTTAAAAGATAGTATAATACCTGAGAAAATTGTCAAAGAAGTAGATAATTTTGAGAACAAACAAAAATCCAATTTGGAGGAAACTGAGGCAGTTAACCTAGGAGATTCCGAAATGGTCTTGGAAACTCGCATAAGCATTCACCTATCACTATTAGAGAAGGAAGAATACATCCGAATTCTAAGGGAATATGAAGATATATTTGCATGGTCCTACGACGACATGACTGTTAAGTACTTCCATAGTAGCTCACAAGATACCTACCAACCCTTTGTTGATTGCTTCGCAGGATACCACCAGATTTCGATGGACGAAGAGGACGCCGAAAAGACTGCCTTTATCACACCATGGGGGATATACTTTTAGAAAAAGATGCCATTTGGTTTGAAGAATGGTGGGACTACCTACATGAGGTCTTTCCATTATATGATAGAGATAAAGGTGTATGTGGATGATGTTATCATCAAATCTAAGAGAAGTTCAGATCAAATAGATAACCTTAGGAAGCTTTTCGACCAACTTTGAAAATACAATTTGAAATTGAACCCTACAATTTTTGAGTCCCTGTTGAGATGTTGTTGGGTTTCATCATCAGCCACCGTAGTATTGATCTAGACCCCTCAAATATCAAAGTTATTCAGGCCTTGCCACCGCCAAAGAACAAGAAGGATGTGATGAATTTTCTAGGATGCCTCAATTATGTCAATCATTTTATAGCACAATCAACGATAATATGTGAGTCGATATTCAAGATGTTAAGGAACGTTGTTGCTACAAGATGGACCGATGAATGTCAAAAGGCTTTCAACAAAATCAAGGAGTACTTGTCTAAACCGCTCGTGTTGGTCCCTCCAGAGCCAGGAAGACCTCTTTTGCTATATCTGTCTGTGTTGGATGGAGCCTTTGCTTGCGTTTTCGGGAAACATGCTGAATCTGGGAGGAAAGAGCATGCGATATAATATCTGAGTATGAAGTTCACACCTTACAAACCTAGTACTCTTTGCTAGAGCGCGCTTGTTGTGCTTTTACATTGATAGCCCAGAAGTTGAGACGTTATTTTTGTTCATACACTACATATCTCATATCAAGGATGGATCCATAAAAATACATCTTTCAGAAACACATGCCTACGGGTAAGTTAGCAAAATGGCAGATATTTCTCAGTGAGTTCGACATCATCTATGTAACTGAGAAGGCGGTCAAGGGACAACCATTGACCGACCACTTAGCTGAGAACCCCGTAGATGGAGAATAAGAACCAGTGAAGACATATTTTCCTGACAAGGAAGTGATGTTTGTAGGTGAAGGTATTGCCGAAACATATGACGATTGGAGGATGTTTTTGACGAAGCAGAAAACTTCAAGGGAGTGGGCATAAGAGCTTTTTTAGTATCAGAAACCGTTCAAAATTATCTCGTATCCGCAAAACTCAGGTTCTCGTGCACCAACAATATTGTGTAATATAAAGCATGCATATTAGGACTCAGATTGGCCATCGACATGAATGTTCAGGAGTTACTGGTATCTGAGATTCTGATATATTAATACACTAAGTACTAGGATAATGGGCCACCAAGAACACTAAAATATTCCATACTTGCGTTGTCTACAAGAGTTGATCAAGAGGTTAACAAAGATAGAATTCAAACATGTTCCATGGATTCAAAATGAGTTCGCAAATGCATTGGCTACCTTGTCCTCCATAAAACAACATCTAGACAAGAATTTAATCAATCTTATCCCAATAGAGATTCGTAAACAGCTCGCTTATTGCGCTCATGTTGAAGAAGTGTTTAACGTAAATCCATGGTTTCACCCTATCAAGGAGTATTTAGAGAAAGGAGAATACCCAGAAAAGGCCAGACACACTCAAAATCGCACGCGTCGAAGATTGGCCTGTCACTTCTTTTAGAGTGGAGGAATTTTTTATAAAAGAACTCCTAATTTGGGATTGTTGCGATGTGTCAATGACAATGAGGCATCAAGATTTCTTGAAGAAATACATGTCGGAACCTATGGACCTCACATGAACGAGTTTGTTATGGCCAAGAAGATACTAAGGGTAGAATATTTCTAAATGACTAAGGAGACAGTCTTCATCAAATATGTTCAAAAGGGTCACCAATGCCAAATACATGCAGATATGATATAGGTTCCATCCTATGAATTCAATGCAACAAGTTCACCCTGTCCATTCTCTGCCTGGGCATGTATGTCATCAGACCAATTTGGCCCACTCCTTCAAATGGATACAAGTTGATTTTAATGGCTATATATTACTTAAAAAAATGGGTTTAAGCCGCTTCCTATAAGGCTGTGACTAAGAAGGTCGTAGCGGATTTCGACCGGGTTGTATTGCTTGTTAATTTGCAGTACCTGAGTCAATCATTACGGATAATGCTGCCAATCAGAATAGTGATTTGATGAAAGCCATGTGTGAAACATTCAAGATCCAACATCGAAATTCTACAGCATACATGTTGCTGATCAATGGAGTCGTAGAAGCCACCAACAAGAACATCAAGAAGATACTGAGGAAGATGGTGGAAAACTTCAAGCAATGACATGAGAAGCTACGTTTTGCATTTCTCAAGTACCGCACCATAGTTCGTATGTCAACTAGGGCAGCCCCATATCTGCTAGTCTACAGTACTGAAGTCGTTGTACTCGTCGAGGTGGAGATTCCTTATTTGAGAATAATATGATAGGATGAGCTCAACGACACGAAAGGGATACAATGTCGGTATGAGAAATTATCTATCATTAAAGGTAAGAGGATGAATGTAGTATGTCACGGTCAACTCTACCACAATAAAATGGCAAGGTCTTTCAAGAAAAAGTTTAGATCTGGGAAATTTACACTGAAGCAATAGGTGTTGAAACGAATCTTCCCACATTAGGACAAAGCAAAAGCAAAATTCTCACCTAATTGGAGAGGCCCTTACATGGTTCATCGAGTAAAAACATGAGGAGCTCTTATACTCGCATAGATGGTTGGACAAATATGGCCAAAACCTATCAATTCAGACGCAGTCAAGAGATATTACGTTTAAGATTATTTTTGCACTTTCTATTCGATGTAACTTGAACTATGCTTGACCTTATTCCCGTTTAGAAGGGGACACGTAGGCAGCCATGTGGGTTCGGTCACATCATAATAAAATCTTCATTCCTCTTTATGGCTAGAAGCTGGGGTAAAATTTCAAAAATTGTCAATCTCATTACAGCAAAGATTGGCGAGAAGTATATTTCCAAGAGTATGGATTTAAAATGGGGCAGAATTTTGAGGACGGTCCTCAAAATTCTAAGTTGAGTCCTCAAAATTCCCAGTTGAAGAGGTTGCAATGTCTTAAAGCATGTCACAGTCTCTGATTCCACAAAATTATTTGTTTTATGCATCACAACATATTTTGAACAACTACATTTTTTATAAATAACTTATCACAAATGCACATTTTTCGAAAATTTCATTTTTCTGTGTTAGCCAGACGTTACCCATGGTTACTCGGACAAGTCATCCAGACAAGGAACAGAGACGAAATGAAGAATCAAAGGCACAAACCAACCCCCACCCGAAACTCTCGATTTTTCATTGGATGTAGGCACAATGCACATAACAAGCACGTTCACAAATATATATGATGTTTTAGACTTCAATACTACACAATATTACAAGTTAATTGTGCAGTACCCAATTTTCGAGTGCTGTCTAATAAGACAAACCTGGTTCTTCTTAGTATACTACTTACTACTGTTTGCGGAATAATTAAGTAGTAATAGTAAAGACATAGGGATTTTTACGTGGAAAATACCTGGTTCAAAAGGTGAAAAAAACCACGACCTACTCCTCAGTAGGATTTGCTCAAACTCTTCACTAAAACTCAGAGCCAAAACGGACTTACAAAATAAACTCTTTTGTAATCCTAGGACTAACTCTAATCCTTTTTGTATCAACTAGCCTCTAGCTAATTTCTACAGATTTCAAGCTAACTCTAACTTGATCAATTTGTACCTATTACAATTGCTTATAAGTAAGTTGAAAAGATACAATGTTAAAGCTCCTACTACAATCCACTAGACTCAATACACAAACAATGGAACTGTTTCTTCTAGTTGAACTATAGCATTTATATCGCACAACAACTTGTGCGTCACTACTTTCAGCAGTAATACATTGGTTATTTATAAAGTCTGTTGTTGAGTCCATGGTTCAATTCTGAATCAACTCTTCCTTGGTAAACGAGTTTGATTGTAACTCACCTTCCTTCCTCTATTTGCTGAAATCAACTTCTGTTATCTCTATTAGTTTGCAACCTTTTCGTATTAGGATACATTCTCTTAGTTCTTTGATACTCAGAAATCACTGATATCTCCTAGACTTGTACGATTCTTGTTCCAACTGCTTCATTCAGATGTGTATGCTATGATGGACCTGGTTCAACTTGACACCTTTTGTCAATCTTCAAAACCCATTCAGTGACATGGGCCAACAAATTCCCCATTTTTGATGATGACAAACTCTGTGATTTTATCTTGTATACACATCCAAGACTTTGTATATTTTTGAGCATTAATCATCAAGAACCAAGTTCATTAGGTTATAAATATCACTTTAAAATTTTTGAACACAACACTAAAAAGTTTGAACAACACAGCACATCTTCCCCCTTTTGACGTCATCGAAAAGTTGCAAAATGATACTTACCAGTTATTAATTCTTACTCATGGCCAATTTAGGCAACTGCAGGTGCAAACATGATTAATCAACATAAGCAACCAATAATGTGAGCTAAATCATAAATAGAGACATTTGTCAAAACACCAAGCTTTCATTGATTAACATAGATTATCAGCATCAAAACATATTAAAATCAAAAACAGCCAAAACATGAGTAAGACAGAATTAAAAACTGAAACAAAAGACACTTGACACTGTCCCGAACTGGGCATTTGATAGGATGGGAACGGGTAGTTCTGGAAATTCCTAAGTCTGGGGTGGTGCAGAAGAGGTTGGATTCTTGGTTTGGAGAAGAGATAGCATTTGGTGTAAGACACCCTCGTTTTTCTCCTTCTCCTTGGATAATTCAGCTATGAGAGCATCACGCTCAGCTTCCACCTCAACTAAGCGAGTCTTCAATCAAAGGATCTACATATCCTTTTGCTCGCTTTCCTGCACCAGAGTACGGACCTTGCTGTTGATTGGTTGCTTCCGACATGAACCAGGTTCATCTGTCAGGGCACTGACAGTGTAATCACATGACATCAAAGTGTCCTTCCCAAATAAATCCTTTGCAGTAGCCATTTCAGCCTTCTTTGTGGGAACTCCAAAATGAGCTAGAACTGCAGTAAGGATAAATCCATAAGGAATTGCATGGGCCTTGGTGTCATTCATCACTCTGTCTAGAAGCTGGATGATTAAATATGGCCAATTGATCTGCTTGCCTCTGTATAGGCAGTCCATGAGTGTTAGATCCATGTAGTTGGCAATGTGCCTGCGTTCTTGTTTGGGCAACAGAAATTTAATTACAAACTCAAAGAACAACTTGTGTTCATGCTTCATCTCTCTCTTGTACACAGCCCTGGATTCAGGCCCTTCTTCATTGTCACAAAAGAATCTGGTGATGTTGAGTGCTGAGGCCATTCCATCCAAGCAAGTCCATCTCTGCCTTGTATAGTTGTCATAGCCCTTAGATGGAATGTCTAGAATGACTCCCAGTTCTTGAGCGTCAAAGGATACTTCAACTCCCCTTACCAATGATGTAACCCTTCCTCCAATCACAGTTTCATTCCCCATGAACTCCACAACCTAATTTCTGACCAGCCTGCCTTCCATGCGAAGGGCCATGTCCTTCTAGCCTTGCGCTGCCAGAATATCCACTAAGTACCTCATACCCGGCTCCTCCAAATCCTTTAGTAACTTTCCCTTCAAGATATGTCTCTTGCCAAACATGGAAACTCTGTCAGTTCACACTTCTCCAACCTCCTTCTCTTCATCTCCACTCCATTTAGGATCATCATCCGTCTCAACAATCTGAACTTTCTTCTTTGACTTTACTTTAGATCTTGTCCTCGTAGATGTACTCACGGTGGTAGCAGACACATGTACTCACTTCTTTGTGGAAGTCTTAGCCATTTTGGGCTTGGCTGTATTGATCACCATTGGAGAAACCTCCTCTTCTTGTTGGACCAGTTTCAACACCTCATCATCATCAATATCCTCAACAGGCTCCCCCACTTTCGCTTTCCCTTTCTCTGCCTTCTTTCTTTTGCTCTCTTGCAAAGCTTTTTCCAGCTTCTCCTTTTCTTCTCGAACAGTATTTCTCGTAGCTCGTACACTTGGAACAGGTATACCAACATACTCATCAGTTTTCCTTTTCTTTGAGGAAACTGAGGCTTTAGACTTGATGGACTTTGGAGTCCTTCTCTTCTTGAGGTAGTATGAGTCCCCCAGTTTCTTCAGTTTCTCAGCCAAAGTTTCTTCCCCAGAATAAACACGTTCATCTATCTCCTTCATTACCTTTTCTAACCCAGCAGCAGCTTACTCAACTTCATTAGTTCCCCCTATCACTACGACATCATCTTCAAGATTTTCAAGAATAGGGCCACAAATTTAAAGTGTGAAACCATCCTTCCCAGATCCCATTACACCTGCATCTCCCTCGTTCTCAAGAATTTTCTCAATTTTTTTTGCCTACTTGGAACTTCCACATCCACCACAGACCCCACCAGCACAAATCTATTTTCAGAATTTAACACAGAGGTAACTTCAGTATTACCTTTCTCAGCACTGGACGAACCAGGTGCATCGTCTTCATGTGCTGATTTGAATGATTCACTGGACGAATCTGGTTTGGGTTGTTCTTCAGCCTGTAATAAATCTTTCAAGAACTTTGCTCGTGAACCTGAAGCCACAGATTTTCATGAAGGAACCTTGACACGACGGGGTTTGGGGGCTGGGGTAGGGTTTGGTGTAGGTTTAGGAGCATCATGGTGTTCAGGGGTTTCAGGTGTCTCAGAGGATTCAGAATTGTAAACCAGTGGAGAATCAGACTCTTATACTCCTTCATCATAGTCACGATTTTGAGAATCAGATGAAGCAGACAACATGGTATGAAATTTTTGAGAGAAAAAGAAGAGAGGGAACAAGGTAGTAGAGATTTGAGTGTTGAGTGACTTGAACAGGGTTCGTCTATTGCTTTATTCACAATGGGTAATGATGTCCTATTTATAACTTGTGGATGGGGTTATTATAACGGAAGTGTATTAACACAAGTAGGATACTAATCGATTAAGGACTGTCAGTAATTGGACATCGATTAGACCATTTCTTTCCCCCTAAAACTAGGCTAATTTAATTTGACAGAGCTTCTTGAAACTGGTTCATTATTTGGGTAAGTACAAGAATTTGAACTGAACCATAAATGGATAGAGTCCTGCTCATGTATGACTGTACTTGAATTAATACTTGTATGGAGATGATAACGTACTTTGTCAGTCATGTAAACCAGCATAGATGAACCAGGTTCATCCTGTTTAAAATCATTATTTTGCCTCAATTCACAAAAATAGAGAAACATAATTAGCAACTAGGTAATCATATTAATATATGGCAGAAGAGTATGGCAATAAAGACATAGTACTGAGCAATGATTAATCTTATTAAGTACCTAATTAAAATTTCTAGCCAGAAAACTTCCCTTTTGTTTCATTTTGTTTTTCAATTAGGTGATCTTTATCATCCCTAATTCAAGCCTATTTCTCTCATAATGCTCCATGCTCAATGCTTTGGTAAATATATCAGCAATTTGATGATCAGTGGCACATAATTAAATTGAGATCATCCCCTTTTCATAGTTATCCCTCAAGAAATGGTGCCTAACATCTATGTGCGTAGTTCTCTTGTGATGAACCAGGTTCTTAGTCATACTAATTGCACTAGTGTTATCACAGTAAATAGGAATGCATCCCACATTTATACCAAAGTCCAGGAGTTGTTTCTTGATCCATAGAAACTGGGCACAACAAGAGGTTGTAGCCACATATTTAGCCTAAGCAGTAGACAAGGCTACTGAATTTTATTTTTTGGTGGCCCAAGAGACAAAGCAGGAGCCCAAAGAGTGAGCCATGCCTGAAGTACTTTTCCGGTCAACCAGGAAACCTGCCTAATCAGCATCAGCATATCCTACAAGGTCAAAATTACTACCTTTAGGATTCCAAAGGAACAAATCACTGGTGCCCTTCAGATATCTCAAAATTCTTTTTACTACAGTGAGATGGGACTCCTTTGGATTGGCTTGAAACCTAGCACATAGTCCCACACTGAACACAATATCAGGTTTACTTGCAATAAGATATAGTAGAGACCCAATCATCCCTCTGTACATCTTCTGATCAACGGATGAACCAGGTTCATCCACATCCAATTTTGTAGCTGTGGCTATTGGGGTATCTATCTCCTTTGAATCTTCCATTTTGAACTTCTTGAGGAGTTCTTTCACATACTTCTGTTGATGAATCATTGTTCCATGTGGAGTTTGTTTGATTTGAAGACCTAAGAAAAAGGATAGGTCACCCATCATACTTATTTCAAACTCACTCCCCATTAATGTAGCAAATTCCTTGCGGAGCTTCTCAGTTGTTGCCCCATATATGATATCATCAACATATATTTGTACAATCATAAGATCTTTCCATTTTTCCTTTAGGAACAAAGTACTGTCTATTTTGCCTCGTTTGTACCCATGTTCCAGCAGGAATTTTGACAATCTCTCGTACCAAGCTCTAGGTGCTTGCTTGAGACCATAGAGAGCCTTGTCAAGTTTATATACATGATCAGGTGATTCTTTGCTTTCAAAACCAGGAGGCTGTTTTACAAATACCTCTTCCTTCAAATAGCCATTGAGAAAGGCACTCTTTACATCCATCTGATGCAAAGTGAATTCCATGTGTGCAGCAAATGCTATAAGAAGTCTGATTGCCTCCAATCTTGCCACAGGAGCAAAGGTCTCATCATAATTAATTCCCTCTTCTTGGTTGTATCCTTGAACAACCAGTCTTGCCTTGTTTCTTGTAATAGTTCCATCCTCATCGGGTTTGTTCCTGAAGACCCACTTGGTGCCAATTATTGATCTATCCAGTGGCCTGGGTACCAAGTGCCATACTTGACTTCTCTCAAATTGATTCAGCTCCTCTTGCATAGCAGTTACCTAGTCAGCATTTTTTAGGGCTTCAGCAATGTTCTTTGGTTCAATCAAGGATATAAATGCATCAAACGCACACAAATGTTTCAAGGAGGATCTAGTTTTGATTCCAGATCTCAAGTCTGTTATGATGTTCTCAAGAGGGTGAGAACTCTGATATCTATGTGGTTTGAGAACCAGTGGTTCACTTCTGGATTGTTACATGTTGTCTTGTTGCTGTGGAACAAGATCAGGGCCAGTATTTTCATGAGGAATTCCCTCTGTCGAGTTGCATGGTGTTGTTTAACCTGATCCATCAGCTGTTTCATCTACCATAGGTGCTTCAATGTAGTCATTGCTCCTCACCAGTCCAAGCTCCTCATCTTCTAGTTCCTGTGTCTTAGATAAAGTGTTAGTTTCATCAAAGACAACATGTACACTTTCTTCTACACACATAGTTCTTTTATTGTATATTTTATAAGCTTTGCTATGTGTAGAATATCCCAAGAACACTCCCTCATCACTTATGGGATCAAATTTTCCTAAAGAATCTTTGCCATTATTTTGCACATAACACTTGCATCCAAAAGCCCTAAGATGGGATATGTTAGGCTTTCTCCCTTTAAGTAATTCATAGGGAGTTTTCTGTAACAGAGGTCTGGTCATGCATCTATTGATAATATAACATGCAGTGTTAATTGCTTCTGCCCAGAAGCTGTGAGGTAGTTTGCTTGATAGAAGCATGGTTCTTGCCATGTCTTCAAGAGTTCTGTTTTCCCTTTCAACAACCCCATTTTGTTGTGGGGTTCTGGGAGCAGAAAAATTGTGATTCACACCATGCTCATCACAGAACTCAGCAAACTTAGTATTCTCAAACTCAGTACCATGGTCAGATCTAATGGATGCTAGTTGATATCCTAATTGATTCTGAATCTTCTTGACAAATGAGGTGAACATTTCAAATGCTTCATCCTTAGATGCAAAAAATAAGGTCCAAGTGAACCTTGAGAAATCATCTACGAGCACCATCACATATCTCTTCCCACCTGTACTTAGAGTTCTCATGGGACCACACAGATCCATATGAACCAGTTCCAACGTCCTGGTGGTACTGACCATTTCTTATTTTTGAAAGAAGACCTTACATGCTTCCCCCTTTCACATACCTCACAAACCTTGTCTTCTTTGAACTTAATGTTAGGAAGCCATGCCACTAAGTCCTTAGAGACCAGCTTGTTAAGTTGAGTCAGACTTGCATGACCAAGTCTTTTGTGCCACAGGAGGGGATCACTGTCCAACACACTAAGGCAAGTGAGTTCATTGTCAGACAGTGTGGACAAGTCAATGACATAGATATTGTTCATTCTTTTTCCCTGCAAAACAATCTTGTCAGTAAGCAGGTTGATCACAAAACATTTTGTGGAAGTAAAAGCGACAAGGTTACCTCTGTCACACAGTTGTGACACACTGATTAGGCTATATTTCAATCCATCTATCAGATACACATGTTCAATTGAACGTGTGTCATCTTTACCTACCTTGCTGACCCCTATTATTTCACCTCTCTTTCTGTTTCCAAAGGAGACATTTCCTCCTTTGAGGTTTTCAAGTGAAAGGAATCGTTCCTTGTTCCCTGTCATATGATTAGAGTAGCCAATATCCAAAAACCAAAATTGGATGCTTCCCTTCACTTGTACCTTAAAAAATATCAGGGGTTAGTTTTAAGAACCCAAACTAGTTTGGGTCCTTTTCCATGAGAGAATGGATGAATCAGATTTTTTCTGGCTCAGTTTGGTAGCCATTTTTTCTTTTTAATGAATCTCTCATTTTTCCGACTGGCCTTTTCTTTTGCAGAACACTCATATTTAGAGTGGCAAGTCTTCCCACAATGGGTGCAAATTTTATATTTAGGGAGAGTCAGATACTTGCTTTTGGTATCCCACTTAGGCAATTGACTCCCAAAACCAAGCCCTCTTCGGTTGCTACTATGATTCTCTTGGAGCCATATTAAAGCACCAGAAGACTTATTCCACTTACGTGTTCTATCAAAATCATTTTTGACTTTGCCAAGTTCTTCTTTAAGAGATCTTATCTACTCATATTTGGCATAAATTTTATCTTTCAGTTTACCTAAATCTTCTTCTAACTTAGCATGAGAGTGATCAACTACCTTTTTACTGGATCCTAGTCTTGACTTTAAATTTTCAGGTTTTAGTTCTAGAATCTCAGTTTCGAGTGGTTGAACCTCGTTCATCAAGACATTGTTTTTCTTTTCAGATTCACTGACCCTTATTTCAAGGTCCATGCATTTTTCTCTCAGCATTGTACACTCTTTAGATAGTTGATCTTTCTCTTTAGTTGTCTCCTCAGAATCATCAATGAAGTCAAGTAGCAACTCTGAGAGTTTCTCCTTAGATAGAAACTTTATTTTTGTTTTAAGATGTGAGATACTTACCTGTGATTCTTCATAAGTCTCCGCATCAGATTCTCTAATTGCCATGAGAGCTTGGTCTTCTGTCTCACCATCTTCTGATTCTTCATCTGAACTTTCCCCCCAAGAAGCAACCATAGTCTTTGTAGTAGTTTTCTAGGGTTGGACCAGTTCCTTCTTCCTGTTGTTTCTTTCATATCTATCCTTCCTACATTCTACTTCCCACTTGGGGCAGTTCTGATGACATGATCAGTTTTTCCACACTTGTAGCATCCCTCATTAGCTGGCCTTCAAGAGCCTTTGCCTTGTTGAAGTTTCCTCCTCTAGAGATGCCTTTCTTCCTCATGAGAAAGTTTCTGAATTCTTTGGTGATCATGGCCATCTCATCATCCTCCAGATATGCTCCCTCTGTGATCCTTAGTGCTAGACTTCTTTCCTTCTTTGGGGCATCCGTTTTCATGGTCTGCCTTCTAAGTACATAAGCAGTAAGGTTGACAATCAACTCATCTAGTCTAAGGGTTGCCATATTTTTGGATTCCTAGATGGCAGTTATCTTGCTTTCCCAGGAGATAGGCAGAACCCTTGTCAAAATCTTCTCAACCTTGTCTTCTTCAAGGATGACTCTTCCAAGAGACTTGAGTTCATTAGTCAAGGTTGTGAACCTTGTGTACATCTCCTGAATTGTTTCTCCTTCCTTCATAGTGAAGTTTTCATACTGAGAGTATAGCAATGTACCTCTAGACCTCTTCACTTGAGTTGTTCCTTCATGAGCCACTTGTAGAGTATCCCAGATTTTCATGGCAGTGGTGCAGCTTTGGATTCTGCTGTAGTCATATGGGCCTAGTCCACACACTAGCCAGTTCTTGGCCTTGGCATTCTTCTCCCATTTTTTCAGATCCTCAGTTGTGCAGTCAGCCCTAGTCTTAGGCACATCTACTCCTTCAGCAGTTTTCTTCATTGTTGCAAGTGGTCCATCAGTGAATATGTCCCAGAGTTCATAGTCCTCTCCAATAAGGTGATCCTTCATTCTATTCTTCCACCAAGAATAGTACTGGCAATTGAAGAGTGGTGGACTTGCAATTGATTGACCTTCCCAGTTCCCAGGTGGTGCACTCATCTTGATATTTTCCTAGGTGTTAGCCTCTTCAAGGATAGCCCGCTCTAATACCAATTGATGTTTTAGACTTCAATACTACACAATATTACAAGTTAATTGTGTAGTACCCAATTTTCGAGTGCTGTCTAATAAGAAGAACCTGGTTCTTCTTAGTATACTACTTACTACTGTTTGCGGAATAATTAAGCAGTAATAGTAAAGACACAGGGATTTTTACGTGGAAAACACCTGGCTCAAAAGGTGAAAAAACCACGACCTACTCCTCAGTAGGATTTGCTCAAACTCTTCACTAAAACTCTGAGCCAAAACGGACTTACAAAATAAAATCTTTTGTAATCCTAGGACTAACTCTAATCCTCTTTGTATCAACTAGCCTCTAGCTAATTTCTACAGATTTCAAGCTAACTCTAACTTGATCAATTTGTACCTATTACAATTGCTTCTGAGTAAGCTGAAAAGATACAATGTTAAAACTCCTACTACAATCAACTAGACTCAATACACAAACAATGGAATTGTTTCTTCTAGTTGAACTGTAGCCTTCGTATCGCACAACAATTCTGCTTGCAAAATATCTCTGGATCTTTTGCTTAGATCTTGATTCACTTTAGTACTTGTGCGTCACTACTTTCAGCAGTAATACATTGATTATTTATAGAGTCTATTTGTTAAGTCCATGATTCAATTCTGATCCAACTCTTCCTTGGTAAACGAGTTTGATTGTAACTCAACTTCCTTGCTCTATTTCTGTCCTAGCTGAAATCAACTTTTGTCATCTCTATCAGTTTCCAACCTTATCGTATTAGGAGACATTTTCTTAGTTCTTTGATACTCAGCAATCACTAATATCTCCTAGACTTGTACGATTCTTGTTCCAACTACTTCATTCAAATGTGTATGCTATAATGGACCTGGTTCAACTTGACACCTTTTGTCTATCTTCAAAACCCATTACGTGACATGGGCCAACAATATACGTATAATAAGATCACTATCTTCACAGTGACAGAAGTCGGCAACCAAAAACGCGTCAAGCTAAGGACCACTCTTCAATCTCACATTTAATCGTTACTTTTCCTGCATAGGGCTGAATATTGCCTTCATCCTTTGCATAGGGCTAAGAGCTGCCCTTACGATTGCATAAGGCTAAGCACTGCCCTTACGATTGCATGAGATTAAACATTGTCTTTATCACATTGCATAAGGCTTAACATTGTGTTCCGTTGCATGAGACTAAGCACTGTCTCCATCACGTTGCATGAGACTAAGCATTGCCTCAACTATTACATAAGGCTAGCACTGTCTTCCATTGCATGAGACTAATGTCACGCCACAAAATCGAGGAACACGACCGACGCTCAACCGAGTAAACCCGACTGAGAAAGCATGTTAGATTTCATTCTACCCAAATTCATCTTTGAATAAATAGGAGATGTACTCCATTAATCATACTCTGAAAATATTTCATTAACAACTTCCATTTTGTTTCCATCAGCAGTTTTAACCATAATATCCAAAATGTTACAATTTTTATAGATATGATGGAAAACATGTTTGCCAAATACCAATGTTTTTAATTCATTTTCCAATATCAAACACCACCCACAACCTGTCTACGGAGCCTCTAAATAAAACAGAAGGGTAATATGGAATTACCGGCAACAAGGCTCCGGCCATACCTCAAAATACAAAGTACATGATAACCCGAAATCAGGATATGAAGGATCCAGCAGGTTCGTATGATGATTTCGAACTTGGGCGTACGTCTGAATTGGGTTTTGGATAACCCGGGAGCGTTTCAGCGTATATTGTGGAAGTTAGTATTTTAGAAGAATTTTGGGTTGGAAGGCATCTCAGTGTTATAGAGGTACGTTTGGGATTCCGAGTCTAGGAATAGCTTCGTATGGTGTTCTGGAGTTGGGAGCGCGATCGGAAGTGAATTCAGATGTCCAGATGTCATTTTGAAGTCATTTGGCTAAAGATAGAAATTTGAAGGTTTTTGAGAAGTTTGACCGAGAGTTTGATTTTTTAATATCGGGGTCGGATTCCCATTAGAAAGTTGTAGCAGGTACGTAATGTCGAATAAGACTTGTGTGCAAAATTTTGGGTCAATCGGACGTGATTTGATAGGTGTTGGCATCGGATGTAGAAGTTTGAAATTTCAAAGTTCATAAAGTTTGAATTTTAGTGCGATTCGAGATTTTGGCGTTGTTTGATGTGATTTGAGGCCTCAAGCAAGTTCGTATCATGTTTTGGGACATGTTGGTATAATTGTTTAAGGTCCCGAGGGCCTCGGGTGGATTTCGGAAGGTTAACGGAATGAATTTCAGACCAAAGAGTTGCTGAAATTTTTGTGCAGAAAAGCTGTTTTGTTAGCAATTTATGCATCGAACAGCTAACCTTGGAAGCGTATAAATAATAATCTATAAGGAATCTGAAAATTTTCAAAACATGAAAGTTGTAGATATTGAAGTCTAGCTTTCAGAACATTAAACCATTTTTCATTTGAAGTTTGTTGCAAAACGTTATGACCGATTGAAAAAGGCTGGTGGGGAAGTTTCGCCAGAATTTTGTGATGCATGGAGCCGAGTTTAGAAACTTATATCTTGGAATATTTAAAGAATTATATGGTGTACAGCCTATCAAATTAAAGAACTTCTAGTCTAGTTTCTAAATATTTAAATCGTTTGTTATTTGGATATTTCTAAAAGGAGTTATGAGTGTTTTAACAGAAGGTGTTCAGCAAGGAAAATTTTTAATAGGATGTATAACCTACACAGCACAAGTGCAAGGTACAACTCGATGAAGCATGGACATATTGTTTTAAACACGAATTTTGGCCATTTCTTTCATTTGGCTAGGATGATTTTTATAGATCTCAAGGAGGGATTTTCACCAAGCAACACAAGGTAAGTGATTTCTTCCTATTTTTGAGTTAAATATGTGATCTTACATGGATTTAGACAAGGAAAATTTTGTATAAATTTGGGATTTTTGGGGAAGACCTAGAACATGGAATTTGGACTTTTGCCATGAATTTGAGCATGAAAATTGTAACAAATTTTATATTTGAGTTAGTAAAGTTATGGGTAGAATTTATCTTCGAGAAATTTCGTAATCCGGGCACGTGGTCTCGAGGGCATTTTGGTCAATTCCTTGAGCGGAGATGGGAGTTTATATAATCTGAATTTTTAACAAATATTTCAGTATATTTTCATTGGTTTATCATTATTTGGATAGTTTGGGGGCGTTGCGCATCCTTTGAAGTTGTCTTAGAGGCTTGGAAGCCGGGTATGAATCTTCCAAGCGAGGTGAGTCTCATTTCCAACCTTGTAAGAGGGAATTATCCCCATAGGTATTCTGTTTGCTGTGTATACTTGTTTTGGGGGCTACGTACATACAAAGTGACGAGAGTCCGTACGTAGCTGCTAATATGTCATGTCGGGTAGTTTTAGGGCCCACAACATGCCTTGTGTTCTTTGTTGTGATGTTTTATATGTGGTGTAGTCCTGTTATACGTAGTTTTCTTTCTCTGAGATTTATAAAAGTTAAAATAACATGAAAAGGAATTGTTTTACGAAAATATAATATGAGAGGGATTGTTTTACGGGAAGTAATACGAAAGCAATTGATTATGGAAAGTAATATGAAAAGAAAAGAATATTGTGTGTGCATGTGACCGTTTCGCAATTTACTTTTTGCGAGCGATGTGTTATTTCCCCCACTCTCATGGGAGCGGGT
Source organism: Nicotiana undulata (assembly GCA_005239495.1). Classification (NCBI taxonomy): domain Eukaryota; kingdom Viridiplantae; phylum Streptophyta; class Magnoliopsida; order Solanales; family Solanaceae; genus Nicotiana; species Nicotiana undulata. The sequence goes on from ML243414.1 coordinate 43,656, forward strand.
CGTACGCCACGATGGATTGAAAGGTGCACTTTTGGGACAGGCCGTTCGATCCTCGGCAATCTACCTGTGAGATTATACTATGGTAAGCATGCACTTTTGGGACGGGCCGTTCGATCCTCGGCAGTGCATAGCTATTTTTCCTTGAAAGACGCAGTTTTGGTTTGGGCCGTTTGATCCTCGGCAGTGCGCAGACATGACTATGGTAAGCATGCACTTTTGGGACGGGCCGTTCGATCCTCGGCAGTGCATAGCTATTTTTCCTTACGACTCCGGACGGTTGTCTTACTCCTGTGTGTGCATGACTATTTGGTACTGTTTCTTGGATAATTGACTTGGCAAATAATTGAGGAAAAGAAAGTGGAAATCATTAATTACTTTAGCATTTAGGGAAAGGGAAAGTGGAAATTGTTATTTACTTTCGGCATTTACTTGGATTTCCTGTACTTCATACGTATTTGTTGTTCAATGTCTCATGTGATTACTGTTTCATTATATCATGTTATATTATACTGATGGACCTTAGTGAGTGTCGAGTCGACCTCTCGTCACTACTTCTTCGAGATTAGACGGGATACTCACAAGGTACATACTTGTTTATGTACTCATGCTACACTTTCTGTGCATTTTGTTGCAAAGGTACCTTCATAGTACATGGATTGATTTGGAGACTTACTCGGGCTGCATTCATCCGGAGACGTTCCACAGCTGACAGAGTCTCCCTTCTATGTCTTTACATTCTTATCTCTATTGCCTTTGTTAAATTTATTTCTCGGACAAGAATTGTATAATTGTATAAATTCTTAAAAATTGCTCATGCACTTGTGTCACCAGGTTCTGGGGATTTTTTGGTATTTCTTAAATTATTTTAAGTTGATTTCATGTTGTATTTAATTTACGAGGTTTTTAAATTATTTGGTTATGAAATGCAAAAAAGGCATGATTTCGAAAATATTAAGCAGGAAGTTGTTTGAACCAGTTCATGGATTAGCTTGCCCGACAGTGTGTCCGACGCCATCACGACCCATAGATTTTGGGTAGTGACATAGGCCGTCTCAATCAATTCATTACCATTTTCCATCAATAATCTCGTAACATATTTTCCTCAAATATTTCAATTTCTTTGGCACTAGTTGTCACAATTGTTACATCACACTTGGCACTTGGCCGCATTTCATAATTCGAGTTCTTTTCCCACATTTCACATTATTATCGTTTTCGTCAAACAAGCCATTCAATTCAATATATTGTTGATACCCAAAATTTTCTCAAAATAATTTTCAATTTGCATATATACTTTCAAAATAAGTTTTTATAACAATGGGAATTTTTCCATAATTTTTCCATATTTTTATCAATTTATTTCTAATTTATCCAGTACTTTTATACCCCATAATTAATCAAAAATGTGATGACCCAAAAGGGGTCATCTTATGTAAATCTAATTTTGACTATGTTGCGAGGCCTCCAAAGCCTCTGTTAATATCACCTCGATGTGCGTGCGCAGCCCAGGCGCGTAGCCGGGAAGCCTTTATGTGAAAACTTGATTAAGAGTTGAATTTATGATAATTAATTGAATAAAGTTAGACTTTGGTCAACATTTTTGGTAAACAGACCCGGATCTGTGATCTGACGGTCCCGAGAGGTCCGTAGGAAAATAAAGGACTTGGGCGTATGCCCGAAATCGAATTCCGAGGACCCAAGTCCGAGAAATAAATTTTTAATGAAAATTGTTTTATGAAAATATTAAAGGCTTATGAAAATGAACCTTGAAATGAAACCTGAGCTGCCGGGCCTGTATTATGGTTTCGGAGCCCAGAAAAGGTTCAATATGTGTTATTTGAATTATCCGTGAAATTTGGTAAGAAACAGACTTGATTTGGCGGGTTTCGCATCAAAATGGGGAATTTAGAGTTAATGAAGTTTTGAGAAATCTCATAGAATTTGAAATTTGGTTTGGAATGTGATTTTAAGTTCCCGAGGTCCGAATGAAATTCCGAGACCGGGAATAGTTCCGTTATGTTATTTATGACTTGTCTGCAAAATTTAAAATCATTGCGAGTAGTATAGATCGGTAAGGTGCATTGAAGTGAATTCTAGAATTTCAAGTTCTTATGTTTTGATTCAATTTGGTTTTGGGGTTGAATTCTGAGTTTCGTTGTTGTTTTTCATGTTCCGAGAGTTAGAGCGAGTTCGTATCACGAATACAGACTTGTCGGTGCTTTTGGACGGGTCCCGAGGGACTAGGATGTGTTTTAGACCCCCGGGAGCTAAGTTAGAAAAACCAGAAATTTCTGCTATCTGGTTTCCTTCTTTGCGATCGCAGAAGGTGGGTTGCGATCGTGGAGAAAGATTTTGCTGGGCTGTTGATTGTTCTCTGCGATCGTAACCTCCCCTTTGCGATCGCAGAAGTCTGGCTTCCACGCCTTCGCGATCGCATCTTGTTCTTGCGATCGCATTGAGTCACATCTAGGCCGGGTGAGTTTGTTCTTCGCGATCACAGGACTTCTTCTGTGATCGCAGAGGTCTGGACAATTGGCCTTCGCGATCGCAGGACCTATGCCGCGATCGCAGAGGTCTGGCCAGTTATTCTTCGCGATCGCATGCCCCTTGTCACGATCGTAGTTAAGGAATCCCTGGGCAGTTTTATTAAATACGGGACTTAGCATATTTCCTCCATTTTCATCTTCCTCCTCGAGTGTTTAGAGAGCTCTTCAAGGAACTTTCCCCCACTGTTATTGAGGTAAGTAAATTCCATAGTTTTACTAGTTTCAAACATTAATTCCTAGTTAAATTCCCTACTAAATTATCTAAAATCATAGAATGAGGTGGTAATTTTAGGGTTTTTGAGGATTTTGTGATTTTTCCATTTTAGGCCTTGAATTCAAGTAGGAATTTCACCTTTATGATCCTTAGGCTATGGGTGAGTTATCCCTTTGAGAATTTTCGGAAATTGATCATGCGGGACCAGGGTTGGAATTTGGAAATTCTTCAAGAATAGCAATTTTATTGAATAACTAGGATAACTTCCCGCTTTGTGCATGCATTGATATTATTGTATACCTTTTGGCTAGTTGCGAGTTCTTGGGTGTAGAGTTCGGAATTTCGGGCGCAATTGTGGTCCGAGGGGTAGATTCGACATGAGGTGAGTCTCCTTTCTAACCTTGTAAGAGGTAATTCTCCCCATAGGTGATGTATATGCTACGTGTAAATTATTTGGGGGCTACGTACGCGCCAAGTGACGAGAGTCCGTACGTAGCAGCTATTATTGTTATGTCCGGGTAGTTAGGCCCACATCATGCCTTGTATGCTTTCTCGTAATTCCTTATATGCTTTTCTCGTAATGCCTGATATGTTTTCCTTGTAATGCTTTATATGATTTATTTTGACGCCATATGTACTATGAGATTATGTTTTGTATAGTGTTGTTCCTCTGAGGCTTTATGGGAAATTGTTGAATGGCAAGGAATTTGTTATGGAAAGTAAGTATTATGAAATATATGGGATCGGGTTGTACGCCAGGGCAGGTTTGAGAGTTGAAAAGAAACTGTGAAATATATGGGATCGGGCCGTACGCCACGATAGAGTTGAAAAGAAATTGTGAAATATATGGGATCGGGCCGTACGCCACGGCAGTGTTGAGAAATTGTGAAATATATGGGATCGGGCCGTACGCCACGACAGAGTTGAAAAGAAATTGTGAAATATATAGGATCGGGCCGTACGCCACGGCAGTGTTGATAAATTGTGAAATATAAGGGATCGGGCCGTACGCCACGGCAGTGTTGATGAACAATTGTGATATATACATGGGATTGGGCCGTATGCCACGGCGAGTTTAGAAGGTACCTTATGGGTATATATATTTTGGGTTTGGGTGGTGCAGGAATGCATATGCTTTATCTCCATGTCAAGCTATTAGCATGTTTAACTGTTTAAAATTTGCAGATATTGACTTGTTTAATCAGGCGGGGAAGGGTAACACTTAGTGTAATTTGTGTTGGCTTGTCTTACTCCGTCGTTGGGCGCCATCACGACCCGGATTAGGATTTTGGGTCGTGACAACAAATTTCATTGCAAAGGATTTCAAAATATTTCTTAGCTTAATATATCATTTTTTAATCTTATTATGATTTAATTATTCCACAAATTAGCCAATTTGGCATTATTTTGCTATAATTGCAATAGCTTTGCAATTATAGCCTAATTACATATTGTATACTATTTTAATTTAATAATTAGTTAATAACTTTAATTTCACCTATTTGGACTTAATTTTATTAATTATCAGCTATTTTTATTAATTATGTATCTAATTTTAATGGATATTTAACATGTAGCCAATGTTTATTTAAAATCTTGCCTAAATTAAACTTGGTCTTTAGCCCAATTACATAACCCAATACCCAGGCCCAATACCCTATCCTACCCGACCCAGCACCTGATTTAATCCTGGTCGTTAATCAATTTTGATCAACGGCCCAAATCACCCCTTCCTTAATTAGTCCCAGACGACTACCCCCCCTCCCCCCTCATTTTCATTCTCTCATTCATCTCTCTACTTCAATCTCTCTCTATCTCTAGTTCTCTCTAGAACCTTCTCGTCTCCTCCTTTCAGATGGACTCTGTCCGTCTTCTCCGGCCACCTCCCACGCCGGATGTTATTTCCTCTCACCCTCCACAAGCCTCTGTTTCGCCCCACGTCGGTTTGATACCACCTGAGGTCCTCAGGTGAACCTGGAGCGGTTCAACTCCTACCTATGGTCTTTCATGCCATTTTTCGGCCACCTCCGGCCGTTTGAGTATGATCTATGACTTTTCCGGCTAAAACCGGTAATATTTTAAGGTTTTCTGGTCTTCTCTGGGTTCTCTGAAACCCTAACTCTTAAGATTATTCGATTTCTTTTAGATCTGTCTTAGATTTGTGTATATTATGAGTTATTTGTTGTTTCCTCAAAGGTTTTTCCGATTTTTCTAAAGTGACTCTTCATCTTCATGACGAGGGTTCCTGAAACATTTTCTCCAAAACGATTTTCTCTGATTTTAAGTGTTATTCTACGATTCTTGTCATGTTTAAACGATTTTTATTAAACTGATTATGTTGAAAACCCCTAATTTTTGACACTTAGTCTTGGACTCTGAGTTCGTCTTTACTGTATGTTCATTCTACTTGTCTGTATGTCGGAGTCTCATGAATATGTCTCTATTAATTTGAGAGTTTGGTGATACCCTAGTAATGCCTTATTAGGGTTTCCGATTTGGTTGTGCCTGTTTAAAACTTGTTTGTTTGTTTATTCGTGGAAGCTTATACTATTCCCTAAATCAGTGATATTCTTTGATTATCGAATCCTTGATTTACTATGTTAATACTCCTTACCGATTTCCGGCTACTTGTTCCTTTTTTATTACCATATTTAAACTATTACCTTATTATGTGGTTGGATATATTATTGATTGATTCTTTCTGTTATTTACTTAATTAGAACTTTATGAACCTATTTCTAATTTCTTGGTCTATACCTCTAGTGTTTGAATTCTTTCCTTAGTTGTTACGCTACCCTATATTCCGGCTATGTGATTTCTTTCCTTAACTGGTTTTCTGTCTTTCACTGTTGGTAATTGACTCCCTTAATTAAGGGAGACTTGGACTTATTTTTATTCTAAATTGATTCTGAGTTCTATAATTACTGAACAATTGATTCTTGCCTTATTTACCTAGCTTCTAAACTGCTATATATGCACAGTCTTCCTGTTTTTCAAAACACACAAAGACACGAACTCATATGTTCAACTCTCTCATTCACAACTAAAACTCGCTACTCTCTCTATTCTCTCTTTTGTGCTACTTGCTACTACTCTAAGTTGGCCGGTTACAAGCTAAGGTTAACTACTGTGCATCTCCTATATGTTTGTAACGACCCAGCCAGTCGTTTTGTGTGTTACGACTCCGTTCCCGTAAATGAATCTTTCCATAGCGGCTACTCGTGCCTTATGATTTGTGGGGGCAGGTAGTTCGAGATTCAAAAGTGGTTTGGCCAGTCCAGGAAAACTTGGTTCCTGAAGGCTAGCCTATTTGGCTAATTTTGGTTCCGAGCAGCATTTTGAGCAAACGACCTTGGAATCGAGTGCTGACAGCTCCAGTAGCTTCGGATGATGATTTCGGACTTGAGAGTATGTTCGCCTCGGGTTTCTGATGATCCGGGAGTATTTCGGCACCTGAATTGAAATTTAGGATTTCATAAGATTTAGAATTCGGTCTGGAACTAGACCTCATGATATCATGGTCCGAAAGAAATTCCGGAACTGGCAATAGTTTCATATAGTCATTTATGACTTATCCGCAAAACTTGGGGTCATTCCGAGCAGTATAGACCCGTTCGGCGTATTGGTGAGCCATTGAAATTTTCTTGAAAACTTAAGTTTGAAACTAAGGGGTTTTGGAGAGTGATTTCTAGTTTGGATGATGTTTTGAGTGCACCGAGAGTTCGAGCGAGTCCGTCTTATGATTTGGGACTTGTTGGAATAATTTGTCGGGGGCTCGGGTGGGCCCAAGAGCCTCCCGGACCCCAATCGGGGTCAAAAACCAGCAATTAATAGCTGGTGAGGGACTGTTTCTGGTGTGACCGCTCCTGAGGTCCATCAGCCGCAGGCGCGAGGCTCGCACCAGCGGCCAATCCATCGCAGGAGCGGCCTTGGTTGAGGGGGAGACCCTTCTTCTCGCTGGCGCGGCTCCGAAAAAGCGGACAAAAAACCACATGAGCGACCTCCCCCAAGGCCCAGGCCCATTGCAGGCGCAACCAATTTCACGCAAGTGCGAGTCCGTACCTGCGATCCAAAGTCCGCAGGAGCGACCTCCCCCAGGGCCCAGGCCCATCGCAGGCGCGACCAATTTAACGCAAGTGCGATTCCACACCTGCGATCCAAAGGCCGCAGGAGCGAGAACTGCTGGGCAGTTCTATAAAAAGGCCCACTTCGTTATTTTCTTCCCAAACTCGTTTTTCCTCCATTGTTAAGACCCCCAAGAGCTCCAGAATAGTGTTAGAGAGTGATTAACTCAGGTAAGTGATTCTTTGGCTTCCCTCATGTTTATAACTTCAATTCTTGAAGAATTCCACTTCCATAATTCATGAAAATTCATATGAAAGGTTGGGAAAAATAGAGGGTTTTTTAGAAAATTCAAAATCTGATTTTTGAGCCATTATAGGATGATTAATTGAGTTAATCTTGATCCTTAGACGACGTATAGCGCGTTTCTTCAAGAATCGTAATTTTCCGGACGCCGAGGCTCGGAGTTGAAAACACCAATTGAGAGCCGTCGAGGGTAATTTGGAGGATTCGGGTGTCTTGTCGATTTGTCCATAGACCGGAGGAGTACTTGTCCAGGTGAGTCTCCTTTCCAAACTTTGTAAGGGGGAAACGTCCCCTAGGCTCCTTGTTGCTAATTGTGATTGTTGAGGGGGCTGCGTACGTACCACGTGACGAGAGTCCGTACGTGGCATCTATACTGTATGTTGGGTAGCCGTAGGACCCACGAGCATGTTCTAGCTGTTTGTTTGATATTATCTGATGCCTTGTACAAGTTATTTGCCGATATATGATGAAATGGAGCTATGATAGCTTTGAGTTAAATGTACATATTATACAGATAAGAATTATGAATTTCATCAATTGATTAATTGTGTTAATCCTGATATAACTGATAAAAGAAAATGGAGTGAATGAGATAAATCTTGATCCTGAGCTATTGAGCAAAAATGAAGGTGATTGTAAATCCTTCTTATGCTTGAATTATTCCACCATGGTAATATTATGAGAAAAGAGGATAATATTATATAAAATCCTAACTTTGACTATCAAGAGAGATGCGAATATCCGATCCCGTTGAGCGTTGATGAGTCGGTACCATGGTGTCTACATATAC
>ML243416.1:2968-18851 GCA_005239495.1 Nicotiana undulata
TATAGGCGTGGTGACGAGTGCCTATGCGTTGCGGTCAAGCATGCATGTGAGTCAATTATGATGAAACTTACTGTGTTCTTAATATTCTCCGCACAATAAGTAATTGGTGAATTAAAAGTGATACCTTGATGTTGTTTCATGACGTGGAGAGTTAATGAGTTATTTGTTTCAGTTGAGGCTTAAACGGTTGAAATTGTATTTCTGATGCGAGGTTGTTAAAGCTGAGACCCTTGTCGGGCATTTGTTGATGTTGTAATTGATGATTTCTCCTTGCCGGGACAATAGAATATTATTGAGAATTTCCATACACTTGAGACTTCTTGGTGTTGACTTTTACATTATATTGAGGCTTTGTTTGATATGCACGAGGGGACATTCCGTGCCGAGTGTTATTATATACGCACGAGGGGACATTCCGTGTCGAGTGATTGTGAGGTTATGCACGAGGGGACATTCCGTGCCGAGTGTTATTATATACGCACGAGGGGACATTCCGTGTCGAGTGATTGTGAGGTTATGCACGAGGGGACATTCCGTACCAAGTGTTATTATATATGCACGAGGGGACATTCCGCGTCGAGTGATTGTGAGGTTATGCACGAGGGGACATTCCGTACCGAGTGTTTTTATATATGCACGAGGGGACATTCTGTGCCTAGTGATTGTGAGGTTATGCACGAAGGGACATGCCGTGCCTTTTGTGGTTCATTATCTGTTTAAGAAGTTAAATTCCTGCCTTTATCTTTACATTTCAGTGATTGCCCTGTTCTACCGTACTAGCATTTTGTTTCCCCTTTTACCCCCAGCATGTTCTCCCCGTATCTATCTTACTTGCTTATTTCCGTCGATATTCTCCTGTTATTATATAGAATTGCACAGGTACATATATTGTTGTCGGTCCTAGCCTCGTCACTACTTCGCCGAGGTTAGGCTCGGCACTTACTCAGTACATGGGGTCGGTTGTACTGATGCTACACCTGCACTTCTTTATGTTGTGTAGACTACGCAGCCGGACCCGGTTATCACTGACGGTCGGAGCATCTCATCAGTTCATACCGGAGACATCGAGGTAGACCCGCAGATGTTCGTGGGCCTTGGCGTCACCTTCTACTCTTCACTTTCAGCTCTGTCTTACTTTATATTTCAAAGACAGTCCTATGTACTTATTTTCAGACCTTTGTTTTTAGTAATCTTTTAGACAGTTCGTGAGTATGTGACACTTGTTCTGGGATTTGTATATGGGTTTTACTTCGAAATTGCTATGTTATTTTTGGCTATTTGTTAACCTTCATATTGTTGAACATCGATGCTTTAGTTATCTTATCTGTTTGGGTTGTTAATGAATCTTATCTAGTTCAAACGTTGGCTTGTCTAGTGGGTTCAACGTTAGACGCAGTCATGACCCGAAGGTGGGATTTCGGGTCGTGACACTTATGCAAAGTTAGTTCGAAATGAGTATGATGGGAGAGTTAACGTTCTTTTTTTGACTTCAAATTCAACAATTTGAAGAAGGAACATTCATATGTCAAACGAAATATACCAAGGAACTGATTCAAAAGTTCGGTATGGAAAATGCCAAAGCTATTGGCACACCTAGGAGTCCCTCAACAAGCCTTGATAAAGATGAACAGGTAAATCCTGTTGATTAAACTAAGTATCGTGGGATGATTGGCTCTCTTCTTTTTTTAACTGCTAGTTGACCAGATATTATGTACTGTGTGTGTAAATGTGTCAGGTTTCAGTTAGCTCCTAAAGAATCACATCTGACAACGGTAAAAAGAATTATTCGATATCGTATTGGAACTGTCTCTCATGGACTATGGTATCCTCTTTCTAACACGTTTAAGTTAGAAGGTTTTTCAGATGTTGATCTTGCAGGTGTTAAGCAAGACAGAAAAAGCACAAGAGGAACATGTCAATTACTTGGCAAAGCATTGATATCTTGGAACAATAAAAACAAGGATCAGTTGCACTATCCACGACTAAGGCTGAATACATCGTTATTGGACAATGTTGTGCACAATTATTATGGATGTCTCATCAACTTGGTGACTATGAATTATGTTTTAAGCCTATACCAATTTTCTGTGACAATTCTAGTGTTATTTGTCTCTCAAAAAATCTTTACATCATTCCAGGGCAAAGCATATAGACATCAAGCATCATTTTATTAGAGATCATGTTCTTAAGGGAAACATAGAAATATCTTTTGTTGGAACTACTGATCAGTTAGCAATTAGCAGATATTTTTACTAAACCTTTATTAGAAGAAAGATTTTGCTCTCTAAGAGAATTACTTGACATTATTTGCATTAATCATTAATATTAGGACCTATGTGCTATTATTTTTGTTCTGTATGCCTAATGTTCTATTTCTTTTCTTAATCATTAATTGCGCCTCATATTTCCCTCTCTTTTCCTCTCTTTTCACATCAGTTGCAGAGTTCAAAGAAGGCAAACCAATCATCACGTCTGATCAACTGACACCCATTCCTTTTCTGTACTCAACCGTCAGAAACCCTCTTTTTAATGTTGATACCTCTTTTCAATCTCCATCGCCCCCATCGCCTATAAACCCTTCTCAAACAAAAAAAAACTCTTCAAGGGACAAACATCCAAAAACCCCATTTGCCTCCACCAGGAAGAGTACTCGCTCTAGAGTAAAACTGTCACGACCCAAATTTCCCTTCGTTGGGTATCGTGATGGCACCTAGTATTAGGGACTAGGTAAGCCTAATATTTAGAGAATAATAACAATAATGCAAGAAATCTAACAGCCGCGATATAGAAATTTTGACAGAATTACAATGTTCCCAAAACCGGTAATACAAGTCATAAGCTCTACGAAGTTACTCTAAAAACCTCTAAACTTCCATTGTTCGGAATGAATACAACAGGGTATGAATAATAAATACAAGAAGGTGACTCTGAAGCCTGCGAACGCAGCAGCAGGTTACCTTGAGTCTCCTCGTCAATGTTCCACGTAGCTACTAACAATAATTACCTGGATCTACACACAAAAATGCGCAGAAGTGTAGTATGAGTACACCACAGCGATGCCCAGTAAGTATCAAGACTAACCTCGGTGAAGTAGTGACGAGGACTAGTCGAGACACCACTGGTCTAATAAATTAAACAGGCATCAATATAGAAAAGACCGGACATAATATCTATCTAAAGGTGTTTTTTACGATATAGTTAACAACATGGCAATAAAAGGCGGAAGGAACTACCGAAAACTAATCAACGGAACAACATAGTAATACCAGAAGAATGGACAGAAAAAAGCTCGAGCCAAAACCGAAAAAACCACCACACAATAAACACACCGGTCACTCAACACAGCGTCAGTTTGTCCACATCAGACTTTGACCAATAAATCCAATAAATTGGTGAAAACTTTTAAACCGCAGTTTATATTGAAAGCTTCGAAGATATAATCATTTCAGTATAGAAAAATGCTCTTTGATACATACTTTCTCCGAATGTATATATATATATATATATATATATATATATATATATATATATATATATATATATATATATATATATATATATATATATATTTAGAAGGAGAAATCTTTAAAACATAGTTCTTTCAAGATACGTGATTTTCAAATATACTTTCCCAATAAATGACTTTCAAATATCGTTTTTTGCTAGACAAATGCTTCTCAAATATACTTTTGAAATATAACTTTTCGATCATAATCTCCTCAAGATAAATCTACCGTAACTCAGAATTTGTCATGCAGTATAGGGGGAAAGCTCCCGGAATACATCTGTAGTCCCAATTTAAATATGCAATGCAGTACAGGGGAAAGCTCCAGAATCTCGTCCGTAGTCCCAATTTAAATATGCAATGTAGTACATGGGGAAAGCTCCTGGAATCTCGTCCGTAGTCCCAATTTAAATATGCAATGCAGCCACTGAGGAAAACAACCAGAATGCGGCAGAAACAACATACATTGCCACAACAGGCCAAAAGCAACAAAATACAGAATGCAAGGTGCGATGAGCAAATCAATACAAAGACTTGAATCACAAGAATGGTAAAAATTCACTCATAAGAAGTAGTCACTGAAGGGAATGCCAAGCACAAAGAGAAAACAGCATAACGAGGGGAAAACATGGAAAATATAGCAACGATTCTATATATTCAAGTTCACAACCAAAGAAACCATATCATCCCGGCAAGGGAAGCAGCTATAACCAATCTCACTTAGACAATTAGCTTCACGGAATAAACTCAACTTGAACAAATGCTCAGTAATAGGCAACACCAAATAAATATCATCAACATGGACGATTATCAACTAAGACTAAGTAGCACTGAATGGAAAATCCTATAAGTCACAATGTACGACTCACGGGCATGCCGAACACCAACGTATAGATATTCCAATTACAGCTAAACAATTATAGGGCGAGATTATACTAGTTTTAGTCAAATAGGCAATGTATGAAGGAAGATATAACATAACGGTAGGAAAGGCAAAGTCTTCATTTAAGTCAATTAAGATCAAATAAGAAACAAGGAACGCTAAGCAAGTAATTTCTAATTTGAGCAGGAAGAGATGAAACTAGAAAGTAGGAACTCGGATATAACAATTACAATTCATACACGGGGAATATAAGGACCTACAACTCCTAAAAGGCCAACCTATTTGCAAATAAGTCCGAGTACGCACTCGTCACCTCGCGTACGCGGGATAAAATCAACATAGAGGTGTCACGCCCCAAAATTGAGGGACGAGACTGGCGCCTAACCGGGTGAACCCAGTCAAGGGGACCTGGATTGCCTTTCCTGCCCAACGTATTACCCTGCATTCATAACATACATTATTTCATGTGAGTTAGTCGAATTTAGATTCAAGGTACATCTTACAACATAATTCCATTTTTTCCTCTTTTATCATTTCAACGATTGATATTCAAACATACATAATACATTCATAACTTTCCAACATGATCCACGGTTCCGAGTATGTACAGTTACTACCCAAAAATACATACATACACCCACATCATGTCTACGGAGCCTCTACGAATACTAGGGATTTTACATAACTTGCCGGTAACAAGGCCCCGGCTATACCTTAAAATTTAGTGTCTTGTAAAAAAGAAATACAACAAACACTACACTTGAACCCGGGAGGAAGCGGGGCTCACCAAACCTGCTGTGGGGAGAAGGAGAAGGCACTGTCACCTGCAATCTGCGTTACCAGCAACAAAGTCACCTACATTCATGAAAGGGATGTAGCGCCCCCGGAAAAAGGGACGTTAGTACCATCGAATAGTAATAGCATGAATAACTAAAAATCCTCTTTCAAGTAGAGTATCCATAGAGTCAAACACAACACATAGAAACAACAAGTCAAAACCAACAATATTCAAATAGCCAATTGAAACATAACAATTTTTTGGTATACGAAAATAGTTTATATATATATATATACATTTTTGGCTGGGAGATCATTAGAACCGATATTCCATCGCCTTTGTTAGCACGGCGTCCGATCACGCCCGATCGGCTAGGCCATCTCCCCACGGACAATGTGGTTTGACATATGATGCGAAAGAAAGTTGTTACAGGAGTAGTACCACCATGTGCGCAACATGGAGTCTTATCTCAACCCGATTAGCTAAGCCGCCTCCCCACATATGTCATGTGGGTCGATCTCATTCATTTTCCAGTTCACAGGTACCAATTTCATCCCAATCAAGGGGAACCACCACAATCCACAATCCACTCCTACACCGGCACGTGTAGTTTCAGGTATGGGCCTTATGACCCACCCTTCCTCGGTTTTGCTAATGATACTCCCAAAAACGTTTTTAGTTAGTTTGCACACAAAGGTAACACATATGTAGAAATGTATCCATCTCAGAATCGTTCACATTGTACAAACATTTATTAGCATTGACAACCCCTCACGATAGCAATATTTCCTCGGCTCTTTGGGCCCTTTTCAAGTTTTCTCTATTCATGGCACGATGGCCGTATTTTGTATTCCATACTTTCCCTTCTTTTAGTTTCAAGGATCACCACTCATTTCCAACGTATAAAGTATTTTAGAAAATCATATATATAAAGTTACCCAGCAATTGAAACTTTAAGCACAACAAGTTTCTTCTCAAAGATTAGGGCATACCAACTAGCAATAGAAACACACACCAAAGTCATAACAAGCAATATTTCAATTATTCTTGAATTACTCTTTCCCAGTTCATTCAGTTCATTTCAACACCTTTATAGATTATCAACAACGAAACATACTCAATCAAGTCATTAAGCACACATAAAAGCAATTAGGAGTATGAAGCATACCGAGTTTTCCTCACCCAAATGGTGTACTACTTTTTCATTAAGAATACGACTCAAAGACATACCATTATAATAACAAGACATACTTTAAATCTCTATCTTTTGAAAATAAGCTCATTTGAAATTCTCAAATTTGTAAGTTCATATGGGATGACCCGGAATATAGAAATTAGGAATTTTGAGCCGATTATACTTAAATCTTTGGAAAACATTAGGGATTTTCATTCCGAAGGAGAAGGTTTAGCCAACATACCTGGAGTCGGAATCCCCTTTTTAACTTTTACTCACAAATCACCGAACCGACTAGTACCGTCAATCTAGTTCACAAATAAATGTATTCAACTTAGAATTGGAACTCATGCATGCAATTCGGACTCTCTTAAACACTCTGCCAAACACTATGTGACCCCATTAGATTACCAACCCCGTCTTTGTGAAATATACCCCAAACCACTCCCTCTTACTAAATTAACACCATTATTAAACATGCATGCGAGGTCTTAGTTAATATTTTCAAGAAACAATCCATGCAAATCCTCCCTTTGTTTAAAATCATAAAATTAGTGGAAAAAGAGTTGGGAACCCTTACCTGCTAGAATGAGGAAGAAGAAGATTACTCGAATTATCAGGCCTGAGGGACTTTAAAAATCAACTTGATGGAAGAACCACTTTCTCTCTCAAGAACTCCCCTTTCCTTCTCTCTATTTTGTTCAGAAAACTTGTAAAAAAATGAAGGGGTGGGGTGTTTTAATGAACTGGGGGTCGGATTTTTAGAAAAATTAGGAGCCCGACATCGGAATGCGATCGCATTCCTGACATGCGGTCCGCAGAGATGACCGCAGAATGACCCTCCAGGTGGGCCAAAATTAAAACACACTGCGCAGGTATGCGGCCACTATGCGGTCCGCTTACACGTTATGCGATCGCATAGTGCGTCGCATAACCTCCCTCACAGAAATCAAAGGGCAAGAATGCGACAACTATGCGGTCCGCAGAACCGAAATGCGATCGCATAATGGACCGCATAGTTGTCCTCAAATTGGGCAGTGTCCTGCCCAGGTATGCGACCATTATGCGGTCTGCATACCCGTTATGCGATCGCATAGTGCGTCGCATAACACCCAACTTCTGGAAGATTTTATTCTTTCAAATTCCGAGGTACTTTACACAATCAAGGCCCGTTTTAAGAATTTCTACAGTTATAACAACTCGGGGACTTATTCGGCATTATTTTAAATAAGAAATTTTACGGGTCTTTACAAGAGGACTCTATCCTAAGGGGTAGTTATCCCACACAAGGTTAGGCAAAATAATTACCTCAAAGACGATAACCCGGTACTCAAAAGTAAACTTCTCGGGCAAAAATTCCTCCGGACGGCTCAAAATCAACTAAAATAACTTCAAAATACACATAAAATGTATAAGGAACTATTCCGAATAATAAAGTTTCAATCTTTACAAGATTATAAAAATCGACCCAAAAGTCGACCCCCGGGCCCGCACCTCGAAACCAGTCGAATTTAACAAAATCTGACAACCCATTCCGATATGAGTTCAACCATACAAAAATTATCGAATTCCGACATCGGATTGGCTTTGAAATCTTAAATTTTTGTTTTTTGGAAGATTTGTTAAAAATCAGATTTTTCTTCAATAAACTCATGGATTCATGATGTAAATGAGTATGGAATCATGAAATATAATCAATATTGTCACGACCCCAAATCCTACCATGTCGTGATGGTGCCTATCGTGGAACTAGGCTAGCCAACCATCACTTTACTACGCATTTGTTCAATTATAATAGTTCACAATTCAATAATAAGCATGCAACCATAGCATTAAATAATATAAATAAGTCTTAGCGTTCCCATATTAGCCTAAACAAACCTCCCAAGAACTGGAGTCAATAATCATGAGCATCTAAGAATAGATGAATCTCACTCTACTAAAACTATAATATCTTTCTCTGAATCAAGTGCTAAAAATATAATAAGGAAGGTAAGTGGAGAAGCTGTGGACGCTGAACAGCTACCTCGAAATCCCGTGAATCTGTAACTACAAGCAAGGACAGCTACTGCTCCAGACCGTCACCTGAATCTGTGCACAGAGGCACAAGGAGTCTTTATGAGTACGCCAACTTAGTATTAATGAAAATAAATCGCAGTCTGAGAATTATAAAACACACAGTACAGATACACAATTTCACAAAAGCTAGTAAAACACCAAGTACCATGTAGTATTCATCAAATAACAAATTCAAAATCAGTTTTCAGAAATCTCTTGAAAACAAGTGCAACATCAGTATATCTCAGTCAAAACCAGTTTGAAAACGAAGTAAATCATAGTTCGAAAACTTAGAAAAATCATCATAAATCTGCCCCTCGGGCCAAAATCATTTCTCGTAACAGTTGCCCCTCAGGCATTCTCTCAATCACTCAGTATCAATCGTCACTCAGTATCAATCATCACTCAGTATCAGCCCCGCGGGCAATCATCATCACTCAATCGGTACCGGCGCTCACTGGGGGTGTGTATAGACTCCGGAGGGGCTCCTACAGCCCAAGCGCAATAATAACATAAGGCCTGAAAGCCTCCTCACCACTCTCCTGAGGCCTGAAAGCCTCCTCACAACACTCCTGAGGCTTGAAAGCCTCCTCACCTCTCTCATAAGGCCTGAAAGCCTCCTCACCTCTATCATAAGGCCTGAAAGCCTCCTCACCTCTATCATAAGGCCCGAAAGCCTCCTCACCTCTCTCATAAGGCCTGAAAGCCTCCTCACAATATAGGCCTGAAAGCCTCACTCAGTCAGACACTCTCAATTTGCCCTTAGGCCATGAACATACCGGGTTCTTGACCCAAATAGTGTTTCATTTTTCAATAAATAGTATCAAAATACTCTGAGTGTCAAAACAATTTATCAGGAAAAGACTGAGTGTAAAATCATAACATATCAGTGAGGAAAATATGGTAAACACAAGTCGGCACTAGGCTCCAAACACGGCTTACAACCCAAATCATATCATAATAAAATAATACTAATTAAGCATAGGCTTAGAAATCGGTTTCGCAACTCAATAGTCGCCTAAATANCTTAGCTCAAAAATCCGAAACCGGTCAAAACCCGACCCCCGAGCCCGCATCCCGAAACTCAAAAATTTTTATAAAAAAGTGTTCTTCGTCCTCTCATGAAACCGTACATATAAAGAACACCAAAATCGGAGTTCGTTTGACCCCTCAAATCGACCCCTAAAGGTCTCAAAATCTCAAGCCCTAAAACCCAATTTTTCTACTGGTTTTCCATGAATTTACACTGGTTTTATGCTCTATAATAATCCATAATCGAGTTTTAATGAACAAAACACTTACCTCTATGAAGAACAAGGATTTCCCTCTTCAAAAATTGCCTCAAGAGCTCTTTGTCCGCACAAAAATGGTGAAAAGAAGGTTTAAGTTGCGGAGGGTTTAATTAAATAATGCCCAGTGATTTACTCTCCGCGATCGCGGTCAATGACACGCGATTGCACAGCACAACTCCATTTCCTCCTTCGCGATCGCAGCACTGTGCACGCGATCGCACATTGCAATTTACCAGCCAACCCCACGCGCCCAAACACCCTATGCGATCGCACCCTGGCACACGCGATCGCACTGGGCCCTCTCCCCCTTCTCCGCGATCGCAGGCCATTCCTCGCGATCGCACAGCACAATTTAGCCTGCCCCAAATTTAACTCTCCGCAATCGCACACATCCCCACGCGATCGCAGTGAAGAATTTACTGCTGTGCAAAAACCAGAAAACCAGCTATGTATTCAAGTCCAAGTGAGTCCGTTAATCACCCGAAATCAATCCCGAGCCCCTCGATACCCCAACCAAACTTACCAACATATCCCATAACATCATTAAAACTTAGTTGCACTCTCAAAACACCAAAACTAACATCAAGGCACCAAATTCACATCGAATTCAAGCCTAAGAACTTTGATCTTTCTAAAATCCACCAATGATGCCGAAACTATCTAAATCAACTCCGATTGACCTGAAATTTTGCAGACAAGTCCAAAATGACGTTACAAACGTGTTCCAACTGTCGTAATTCCATTCTGACCCCAATAGCCTATTTCCACTATCGACCCGAAATCGCCAAAAACTATCTTTCGCCATTTCAAGCCTAATTCTACACCGGGCATCACAAAATTATTCCGGACACACTCCTAAGTCCCAAATCACCTAACGAAGCTATTCGAGCCATAAAATCTGCATTCTGAGGTCGTTTACTAATAAGTCAACTCTCCGTTGACTTTTCCCATTTTAAGGCTATTTTAAAGGCTAATTGACTGAACTCTCACTACAACCATTCGATTTCAATCCTATCAACTCTAATACATCAAATACACTATAACCAATCTATAATAAGTCAATAAAAACAATTATAATGCAGGTTTTACGTAATGACAGACCGGGTCGTTACACACTTGTAGAAGTGTCTCAGCAGGTCTGCTTTCTTGAGCCCTCTCTTGTTCCAAGTCTAGGTCTCTGCCATTATGTAGACTTACTGCCATCAGCTGCTTTGGGACCTGATCTTTTGGATTTACCTGAGTGTCTGCAGGCAACGTCCCATGAGGACGATTATTCAATGACATCGAATTTCGACCCATTTGGACTTCAATATTCTTTATGGCTGACTCATGTGCATCTACTCTTTCACTTATTTTCGCATTCGACCCAATAACCTGCTGCATCATTGTCTCGAGTCTAGAAAACCCATTTTCCTGTATCCCATTATGTTGTTGTTGAGGTGGATGATAACCCTGATGTTAATTATGGTTGTTGTACCTTTGTGGCCTTTGATAAGGCGCCATATTACTGTGAGGTCGCATGGCTCCCATATTTCCATTATTATGCTGCTGCTAGACTGGCATGTATGGCTGATTCTGCTGGCCCCAATTCTGACCACCCTGTCTCTGTCCCCCATAGTTGGACACATAATTCATGTTCTTAGGATAGTGTTGGTGATCACCCTCAGCATTCCACTGGCTACCAAGTGGCTGACTAATGCAAGATGTGCATAAGCCCCCATTGGTTGTATCAACTATGTGCACCTGCTGCTTCTGACCTGACTCTTCCACCTTTTTGGTGAGGATACTCATTTGTGTCATTAAGGTGGCCATATTTTCAGCAAGACAGTTGGCTGGGTCTAAAGCCACTGAGTGGACTACTGGAGTGATTGGTGCATTTCTAGTTTTCCATCCCGAATTCTGTGTCATCTTGTCGAGCAGGATCTGGATTTCTCTCCATGTTTTTCTCAAGAATGCTACACCAGCTGAAGCATCAACACTAGCCTTCATGCTATCTGCCAAACCCATATAAAACCTCTGCCCCAGCATCTGCTCAGGAATACCATTGTGCGGACATATAACCAACACCCCCTTGAATCGTTCCCAGTTTCTTGCAATGTTTCTGTTGGTTTTTGTCTGAAACTCAAGATTTCATCAATTTGCTGAGCAGTCTTGTTGGGTGGATGAAACTTGTTCACAAATTGCTTGACTAACTCCTCCCAAGTAGTGATGGAATTAATAGGGAGTGAATTTAGCCAAGTCTAGGTTGCTCCTGTCACAGAGAATGGAAACAACAAAAACTTATTGCTTCCTGAGTCACGTTGTGATGTCTTTGTGTTTTGCAGATTGACAGGAAATTCTTCAAGTGCTGTTGAGGATCTTCAATGTATGACCCCGAGAACAGTCCTTTGTTTTTCAACAAGTGCAGTATGTTGCTTGTGATTTGAAACGATTCAGCCTGTATCTGCGGGACTACTATCATTGTGTCCAATTATCTGCCGTGGGTTGTGCCCAGTCATATAGCGCAGCCTCTGGAACAAGAGGCTCCACTACCTGCGCATTTGGGTCTTCCACATTATCCCCATTATTTATGTTATTCACCAGCTCTGCCATGTCTGGTTTAGGTTGCTCAGTTGATTTTTGTTGTTTGCTTTTCCGGTTGGCCCGATTCAAGTCTTGAAAACTTTCTCGGGATTTGATAATGCTTCTAACACTTCATCAGTTCTCGATGAGTTTCTAGGCATACACCTGTACAACCAAGTTTGCAAACGTTAAAATTTCAATGTATTGATTGAAAGTGAAGAAAATTGACTACACTAAGAATTTTTGTATTTCTTCCAACTGTAATTGATAATACCCCGGCAACGGCACCAAAATTTGATCACGCCCAACTATGCCTTATAAAAAGGACTAAGCGGTCGTAGTCAATATAATCCGAGTATGTAGCCCAGAGTCAAATCACACAGGGAATTAACCTATCACGTACTGTTATCGAACTCACTTAATTCTACGTAATCAACTTCCAAGGTATTTTGAATATTCGGGGGTTGTTTTTCTACTAACTATTACTGAATGAGATATTTGAACTAAGAGATAATTATGAATGGGTTGTAAACAATAAAGAGAATGATCTAAGGTTATGATTTCCCCTATTAATGGAATCCCTTCCTGTTATGTTTCATATAGATTTGCCTAATCTTCTCTATCGATCATGATCACTCTTACTACCGTAAATCTCTCCCAAGTAATTACGAAAATTTACTAGACATACTATCCCGAGTTACGCTAGCTAGATTTTATGACAGCTCACTTAGCTCGCACCCAAGGTTTCGTTATCCCTAATCCCACCTTTAAACCCTCAGTTATTGATTCCTCACATACGTCGGGAGTGATATTGTTCAACAACTACCTAAATATGCACTCTCTCCCGAGTAATACATACTAAACAGGCACATCTAATTGAGGATCCTTTCAATTAACTACAACAAGAACCTAGTTTAACAAATAGAGATTAAACTTGGGCAAAACTATATTATCGTAATAAGAAGTTCATCCTTCAATAGGTTCCATCAAAACCCTAGACTAAAGAATTAGCTACGCATAATTGTTTTCATCAACACAACAACAAAATTCATCATCAATGATCAAAATAAAAGGAAGAAAGATAGAACTCGATGCCAAATCTTCCTCCTTGCCTCTTGCCTCTTCTTGCCTTCAACAAAACTATTAAAACCTTGATATGTTCTTTTTGGGAGAGCTGGACCTCTTATAGGTTAAGGGGGATTGCCCACGAACTTCCAAAATTACCTCTGATATTAAACTTCCTCGGCGAGACTAGAGCATGGGTCGCGCGTATGGCCTTCAAATCTGTTTGTCGCTCCTGCACTAGCGCAGCCGCGCATGGAATGCGCATGGGCTGCGCATATGACCTTCAAATCTTCTTGGCTTCCATTGTTAGAGCGCGGCCGCGCATGGACCACGCTTGGCCCGCGCTCCTGCAGTCAACGATTTTCTCTCTTTTTTTCTTTCTTCTTTCACGCGCATTCACCTCCGAGTGGATTTCCTTGCTTTAAATTAGCTCCAAACACTGTCATATGTCCTCATAATCAAGACTTGCTCCTGCAAAACACACAATTCATAATTAGAGCCATTTTTTATCGTTTAACCTTCATATAACAGTGAAGCATAGCCAAGTTAGGGCGTAAATGGTCGCTAAACTACATGAATCTAGCTTATTATCACAAGCCAAACAGAATCAAACCAATCCAAGCTATATTAAGTCAAATAGATAATAAAAGTGGGATGGACGGGTAGGTTAGGTAATTAGTTTTACTTGAGTAGGTATATATTATAATTACTTTTTAAATGGATAGAGTAGGGTAATTATTTTAAGCTCAATTAGTATTTTGCATAAATTGCTCTATTTTTTTTTTTTCAACAGAGGGAATTTTTAATCTAAAGTGAGTTATAGTTCATGGAATAACCGGATGCTCAATTGCTTAATTATGAAGCTCACAAAACAATGATAGTGTACTCATTCACTTTTTATATAATAGACTGGATAAGTCTTCATCTCGTTTGCAGTATTAGCCCAAATTGCACGTATTTGATTCCTCCAGTGTTTTCTTCTCTTAGTTTTGCTATAAATTTTGGCTACTTTTGTTTTAATTTTTTTTTTAAATATTGTTTTTCATGGAATATGATCAGTTTTTGGGGAAAATTTTTCAAGTTCCCGAAAACTGGTTTAGGGCAGTTTTTGGGTGAAATTTTTTCTTTCACTCGCAAAACTTCAAATTTTCTTCAAATAAATTATGTGTCCAAACACATCTTCATCTTCCAAAAAAAAAATTCCAATACAACTTCAAGAAAGAAAAAATCAAATTTCAATCAAATCTATAGTCAAACACTAACTTAATTTCATAAAAATTACGTGCTCCTTTTTGGGAACATAACCACGAAAAACAATAAACATAATTTTACTGAAACAAACACCCAGTAAATCCTTATTTAGTACACAAGACTAGATCCTGAATTTTATTTATGATTTCTAAAATTTCAAAAACAATCTCAAATATAATATAGGACCATAGTTATTAACTACTCCTGTATATTTGGCTTAGTTGGTGTGCTCGGAGGGAATGATCACTTTCTCACCAAGTCAGAATGGTTTAGTAAGAACATAAGGATTGATTGTTGGATGTGAGCCAAAAATTACATTTGCAATGGTAATTAATAACTCGTGAAATTGGATACTCAAACTTGCAAATTCAATAGCATTACTATTTTCCACATTAAGCTAAAAATGGATGAGGCCCATGCATGGGGAAAATTAAACAAAGACATCTCCAGATTTTACAAGAGCTTGTTCTTCATATTTGGTCTAGGGTTTGAAAGGACAAATCCAACATAGAGCGGGTCCAGAGTAAATACGGGCTAGGGACATGTGTTATAGCTAAGTTGTTGACATCTTCCTTTAAACATAAAAAATACCTCCCCATGGAATGGTTAATATATGGGATAATTACACCCCTTGTCACTTGGCCCAACAATTCATCAGAAAATGGCGCATGTTTGAAGCCCTTACCCAGTGTAACCCAGGTTGTACATAACCTGAAAATTACTTTTCACCCGTTAGCCCACCCATTTTTTCTTCGTTCTTCTTCTTCCCGGACTTTGCACCCCAAAATTTCTCTACCATTGTTATTCTCCTTCAATTCTTCTTACAGATTCAAAGCTGATAATCACCATTTTGACGAAGAAGAAAACCGATTTGCAAGAGATTTGGAGTCATATGAAGATCACTTCCTCCATTGGAATGGGTAGAATTGTGTTTATTGTCATGCACTAAAGAGGTTCACTTATTAGGTTGTTGGATCATCAAACTAGAAAGAAGGTGTCGGCATTGTCTCGGCCTTATCCCTATTCCACATGTAATTTTGATCCCAATGGTTAACTAAAAATTTGAAAAATAAAAGTCATCATTAAAGGTGGTTCAAAGATCCGATTTATGAAATTGAGTTTTTCGATTTGTTAGTTATTTGGAATGGGTGTTGTCTCAATTGATTGGAATCATCAAAAGGAGTTCAAAACTTAAATTTCAAGTGATTTGGAGTAGATTTAAGTTGGATTTGAGTTAAATTTCAGAGGATGCCCAAGGAAGAAGAAGAACATGTGAAGCTCCATTGATAGGATTTATTATAATAAAATATAATAT